>RQTK01000057.1:140822-153260 GCA_003991915.1 Elysia chlorotica | reverse complement strand
GAGAGAGAGAGAGAGAGAGAGAGAGAGAGAAAGAGAGAGAGAAAGAGAGGAGAGAGAGAGACAGAGAGAGAGAGAGAGACAGAAAGGCAGTGAAAGAGAGAGAGAGTGAAAGAGAGAGACACAGAGAGAAGCAGAGAGGGCGAGAAATCATAGTCACACACATCCAAAACAAACCTTGACAAAGACGAACCATTCCCAAGACACGGCTAACAACCCTCATTTAACTAAACTTAACTTCGAAGAAAGAAGATTCATAATTATAAATCAAGAACATTTAGCGACAGAGAAATAAAAAATTATACCAACACGTTTCACAGACTACACATTTCTCTCTTCTTTTTTTCTTTTTGTTCTTTTTTTTTTAATTAACCTTTTCTAACTAATTTTCATGTGAAAGTCGCCAGGTTCTTGTTTTAGAGACACATAGTACCAGGTGGCGTAACTCGACCTACGACTTATCTACTATCACCCGTGGTATAATCTGGGAGTATTGCCGCCATCTTTGGTGCATGTCATCTTCAGTTAATATCAGTATCACTAAATCTGTGGTGTTACTAGACAAGATATTTTGTGTGTGGTACCAGCATCAGTTTCTTTATCCAGTCGTATTTATCTCTCTCTCTTACTCTTTCTCACCCTCTCTCCCTCTCTGGGCGTATCCCCTCTCCCTCTCTCCACCTCTCTTTAACTCTCTATCACTTTCTCTCTCTAACTTTCTCTCACTCTCTCACACTCTTCATTTCGCTATATCTCTTTCCTTATCTCTCTCATCCGCTATATCTCTTTCCCTATCTCCCTCTTTCCCTCTCTTTGTCCCCCTCACTCTATTCCGCTTGTCGTCTTCGCTGTCTCCCTCATATGTTGTTACGGGACAAGATTGTTATGTGTGGTACCAGCACCAGTGTCGTTTCCCAGTCGTATTTCTCTCTCTCTCTCTTTCTCTCTCTCGCGCTCTCTCTCTCTCTCTCTCTCTCTCTCTCTCTTTCACTCTCTCTCACTCTCACCCCCCTCTCTCTCCACCTCTATCTAACTCTCTATCACTTTCTCTCTCTCCCTCTCTTTTTTTCTCTCTTTCTCCCCTCTCTCTCTATCTTTGTCCCCCTTCCTCTCTTCCGCTGTCGTCTTCGCTGTCTCCCTGATATGGTGTTACGAGACAAGATTATTATGTATGGTACCAGCACAAGTGTCGTTTCCCAGGCGTATTTCTCTCTCTCACTCTCCATCTCTCTCTCTCTCTCCCTCTCTCTCTTTCTCTTTCACCCTCTCACTCTCTCTTTCTTTCTCACTTTTAGTTGGCAACCGGGTAGAATACCGGCTACCGACGCAAAAGGTCCAAGTTCGATCCCTGGCGATAGCCCTCCCTACTGGTTGGATCGGTGTCATTTCCAATTAACCGGCTGAGACAGAAGTCATGACATCCCCGCCCTGTCTCGTGTGTGGCAGCATATGAAATGGTCAGATGTTAGTTTTGAGGCCCGTTCACATTATGGTCTTTATAGTGCTAACGTTGGACGTTAAACCAACTCAACAACAGCATACATCCTGGGACCCTCTATCTGTTTCTGTTGATACGTACTCCAATAATCTCTAACTCCTTCATTTTACTCAACTCGCTCTCTGATAACATCTAACAGCCTCTCTTCTTCTAGATTGCAAATTGTACAACATTCCCGATCAACAATATAAAAAGCGATGACGCAATCACGCCAAGCAGTCATGAAATTTTCTAATCCCTCATTGGTCCCATAGTCTCGGATAGACCTATCAACTATGATTGCATTAAACGCCGGTTCAGATTTTTGTATGTATCGTCTTCATTTTCAAAGGGTCCTGTCACCGCAATGCCTCCAATACATGTACTAATGTGAGAATCTTCCCTTCCCTCGTTCTCCCTCCTTATTTACTGTCTCCTTATTGTCTTATCTCTCGGTTTCTTCCTCGGTCCCAGCATATTTTCTCACAGGCCCAGGATATTAGTACATTATTACATTAGTACATTGGTACACGGGCCCGCCTCATACATACTGACAATGAATAGTGAGCGACAAATTACCACCGAGATAAACGTGGCAATTGACACCGTGTGAAATGTCCAATCAGAGATGCCCTACCCGGAGCCTCGCAATGGCACTGGTTGCGCAAGGCGTGACCCATGACGTAATCTTTGAAGGCTGCAATATTGAAAATATCTGTGTTATCTGTTAGACAAATTTGACCTTGATTCTAAAATTAGTTTGGCTGGAAAATTGTTAAAGTAGAAATAAATGTATGCAGAGATAATTATAATTAAACGTATCAGTTTGTCTGTAACTTGGTACATAATTGAAATACCAAAGACCGAAATTGGCGAGATACTTGGAAAAAAAAGCAGGTTCTATGACTTTAATTTGTGTCACTTTTATCGGAATATCTCCATCTTGCATCATATCTGCTTCGCTCTATCTTACTGTTCCTCTGTCAGTCTATCTCCACGTGTCTCTATCTGTCTGTCTGCCCCTCTGTGTCTTCCTGTCTTCCTGGCTGTCTATCTATGTGTCTGTCTGTCTGTCTGTCTGTCTGTCTATTTGTCTCTCTGCCTGTATATTTCTCGATTTCTATCTTTGTTTCTGTTGTCTATCTTTTTATCTTCTGTTCTGTCTATCTGTCCGTCTACCTGCCTCTCTCTCTCTCCTCCACCCATCCCTCTTATAACATATCCTACTGCCAACATCTTACCGTCTTTCCTCCAGACCTCTCTCTCTCTCTCTCTCTCTCTCCCTCACTCTCTCTATGTCCTTTTGCATTTGTAAATTTCATCTTCTTATTCAGTAAGATTAATTAGCATAAGTACCGTAGGAGAAAAAAAATCGAACAAAAGTTGTCTCACTCTTATATTAGGAGATATGATAATAAGATTCACATTTTTAAGCAGAAACGCCACATTGTCACCTTTAAGAGAACTAAAAAAAAGAAAAGAAAGACAATAAATAAAAATCCGTCGGCCCACTCTTTGTTCCTCTTTCAAACCTTTTAGTTTATTAGAATGTATAATGTAGGACTGAGTTCTATTGCTTGATAAA
Source organism: Elysia chlorotica (assembly GCA_003991915.1). Lineage (NCBI taxonomy): Eukaryota > Metazoa > Mollusca > Gastropoda > Plakobranchidae > Elysia > Elysia chlorotica. The sequence goes on along the minus strand of RQTK01000057.1, from coordinate 150,201 downwards.
CGAACTAAAACTTGTCTTCTAACAACGCCCCGCAACTCACGATGAAATGAGATTCATAGAATCATTTCTCCGAAAGCGAACTAAAAAAGCTAGATAAGTAATATCCGATTATGTTTTTCCTTGTACAGTGTATCACAATTATACTTATACTGCCAGTTGGGTCGATTTTGGTAAAGGAAATTTCTAAGAGATTATATTAATTTAAATGAAGAAAGCATCCATAATTATATGTATTTAAAAAAATTAATAATCAGGAACATAAATAAAGCACAATTACGAGCTTAGATAAATAAATGGATATAATAAAATAATTCTTTAAAACCTAGTCTATAGAAAAAAAGTTGTAGTTGAATAAACCAAGTGAATAAATAGAAAACATAAAATGAATGAACTTATACATTAATCAAAGAATAAAAAGATCTATAAATAAATAATGTGAAATATGTATGTATATATGTGTATAAAACATAAATAAAAAAGAAAATACAATATGTGTACATGTGTGAATAAAATTATAATAGAAAAGAAGTAAAAGTAATACATAAAAGATGTAATAAATAAGCATAAATACAAATGGAAGGAAATAAAAGAGTAAACTAAAAAAATTAATACACAGAAACATTACAAAATCAATCCAACATTTAAAAAGTAAATAAGGTAATAAAAAAATAAATAAAAAAAACTAGAAAGCCCCCCACGAAATGTAAATCAACTTGGAAGGAACGGGGTTTAAAATCATCTCTTTCCATTGCTCTAGGAAGTTTTCTTTAGAAGTTAAAGTACTGTATGGTTCCCCTTCCCCGTAGGGCTGTAAAGTGCTATAGAATCGTTGTGTGGAGAAAGCGAACTTCTCTCCTAAGTTTAACGTCTCACAGGTTTCAAGAAAGTTCTCATACGGCGACATGGGCTGACAGAGAGAGAGAGAGGTACCCAGGATTTATGACACGAGCACAATATCCCCCCCCCCCCCCCCCCCCCAACCCCCCCCCTCTCTCTCTCTCTCTCTCTCTCTCTCTCTCTCTCTCTCTCTCTCTCTCTCTCTCCCTCTCTCCCAGCAGTATCTCGCTAAGCCTATCGCGACAGGACAACTCCAGCTGCCCTCTCTCTCTCTAAAAGTACGTCAAGGAAATTAAAGGGAAACAACTCAAATAATGCACAACGAGAAAACTGGCGCGGTTGGAGTTATTCCCTTGGTCCAAAGGACAAGTGCACAGAAAAATAAATTTTGGGGAAGGCATCTTTTGCATTGATTTTTAAGTAAAAATTTTGGCAATCAAGATTGATTAAATGTAAAATCAACTTTGAAAAAGCATATCATAATAAATGTACTTAATTTTACACACTTTTTGATTACTCCTTATATTAAATTGATCTTTTTAAACGTTTAAAATGCGAACACAGCTTGAGATATAATTCCAGTCATGTCTTTAAGTTTGAAATGTTTCTATCTAACAAGCACAACATATTATTGGAGTTAGTTCCTGCTTTAGATTTTCTTGCTATCTTTTCTCGAAGCATACTTGTAATTTTGCAACCTTGGCATTGTCTCCTCTTCTCTGCTTATCTAATCTGCTTGGATCATCGAGTTCTCATGTAGTTCCCTTCCTACTTAGAACTTCAAAGATCTTGTTTTCTTTTTGGCTTAACTCGTCATCCTATTTTCCAGGTTTTTAAAAACCACTCTATCTCAAATCATCACCAAATATCTGGATCTTACATCAGTTTTGTACGACCTTGAAGTCTGAGAAACTTCAAATTCATTTCCCACAAACAACTTGCTCCACTCAAACATGTGGCTTGTTTTTCACATTGTCTTCTAAAGTTCTTTCCCACAACGCTTCAAAAACATATTTTCTCCTTTTTTTTGCTGTTTTAACTTTCATTTTTCCCGTCTCATGTCAAAAAAATTCCCATGCAAAACCTAGTTTTGCTGTTGAATCCATCATTTGACCTTGGTTCCCAAGGAGTTTAAACCAAACACGTCTGCAGTTTTTTATTCCAGAGTTTGAAATCTTGCGCAAATACATGGGTTCTATGGTTCAAGTAGTTTTTAACAGCCAATTAAAATATTTTATGCTTGTTTTGACGTAAATATACAGCTTATATCAGATGAAATTCAAGCAGCAGTCCATCTTAGGCGTCGGTTGAACTCGATTTTCCCACCATTTGATCGCCAGAAACGCCCTTCACCAAATCTTTTCTAGACACCTGCAGGCGGGGGTTAGAGCCTAAAAAATTGCGAAATTACTCGTTTTATCAGAATTATCTCACGTCAACAAATCCTTCACAGGCCAACACGTATTCTCAGAAATAAAAAATGGTTGACGCCAAGACAGGTTTACCACAAGTCTGGCAAGAATCCTGAGTGTATTTGGACAGTAAACATTCAGACGTGGTTATCTTTGTTGTGGTTAAGCCAAATCTTATTGGAACAGATACGTCCACGGGTACGGTGATAATGAGTGCACTTTAAGGTCACAACATTTCAAATAACCAGACATAACAAAAAACAACAACAACAACAACTACAACAACAATAAAAAGACGCAATAAATGTCACAGACAGTTTATTGTTCAACGCCACACAAAGCGCCAAAACCAACCAGAGACACCATCAATAACCTCGTGAAGTTTGGCATAGATTATGAGGTGGAACAACAACATTCTTTTAATTAACCCAGCAATCATAACATTCAAATTATGAACTGCTTAAAAACAAAAAGGTTTTATTGAGTCTAAGAGTCCAATCATACAATACATGTACCCTCAAAAACCAACTATTTACCAGTCAGTGACATCGATATTATATGACGAAAGTTACATACAAAGACAACTTAAAATCTCGACTACGACAACAAGCAAAATACCAATACCAACAACAACAAAAAACAAAGGCTGCAACAGCATCAAACTTCACACCAAAGTTCACAATTGTGCGCCTGTCGTTTTTTTGTTTTATTTACCGTGCAGTATTGTTGTTGTTGCTTGGACAACAAGGGCAATAAATCTGTGTCACGCCTTCACCCCTAACTCGCCTCGCTTGCGCCGGTGGAATCAGTGAGTGAGTGAGTGAGCGAGTGAGAGAGAGGGGGAACCACTAGCACTAACTCGCGCGAAGTTTGCCCCGCGCTCACACAGCCTCGCTCCATCACGCCAGCGGAATGGAAACATTCAATGTGCCTGGAAACCAGATGAGGCGAAGAGTTTTACTCACGGGACCAACCGAAGTTGGGTTGGGTTGGGTTAGTTTTTAACGTCTAACAGCAGCACTGTATAGGCTATATTGTGGACGGGCCCCAAGACGGACGTCTGACAATTTTTATGTGCTGCCACACACGAGACAGGGCGGGGATACCATGACTCCTGTCTCACCGAAGTACTCACGGGACCAACCGAAGCAAGACATTATAGTTATAGTTTATGAATATCAAAGATCGGACTTTGTTTTAAGAGAGTAGAATGATATCTACATTGGAAAAGCAGAGACGTCGGTAATTTTGGAAGAAGACAGACAAAATATTAACTTTAAACGACATGAATATTATGTTTCCCGATAATAATTTTAAAAACGTTTTTGCCCTTGATGTTCAACATGTTTAATACAATTCCTTTTCTTAAAAAAACACATCTCAAATTTTGAAGTGATGAAAAATAAGTATATAATGCTCAGAGAGAATTATGCGATGCAACCATTTTTACAAGGTGATTGAGGAAGCATATTACATATATCATTTCCTTTTAAAGTGCATGTTGTGTGTTTGTGATATACTTTTGCAATTAATTCCACGACATAACTTAATTTTTAATGCATTTAGCACTAAAGGTTCGACCAAAACACTCCTTTCTTCAATAATTCGAACCCCAATATGTATTGGGCCCTGACATTTTAGCTGATTGTGCCCTAAACCTGACAGGGAGAGAGAGGGAGGGAGAGAGAAAGATATAGAGAGCAAAGCTATATTGTGAATGGGCCCCAAGACAGTCACACAGAGACAGTGCAGGGATACCTTGACTCCTGTCTCAGCCGTTCACACTCTACTGGTACCGACGCAACTATTTGGGGATGAAATCGGGAACAGGATCGTTTGGACACCAATGCACTATGGCTTGCGCCAGTTGCTTGTTCATACAACCAAATAATGCTCTAATACATGTAATACATGTACTACGCGCAGAGAGAGATAAAGAGAGAGAGAGAGAGAGAGAGAGAGAGAGAGAGAGAGAGAGGGGAGGCAAGCCTACGTTTACCACCCTTCAAGATTACGTGCCCCTTGTCGCATTTAGGCCTTCGTTTCACGTCTTCGATGTCTCAAACTGTCTTTCGTCTACGTTAACTTTTTTGTCTTTGGTTTCGTCTATAGTGCATTTATGTATCTATCAAATACGGCAGTAGGGAGCATAATTATTATTTATGTCAAGTTATCCATGGTCCCCCCCCCCCAGACACACACACATAGATCACTCAAAACACCCTGTAAAAACAAAAACAAAAAACAAAAATGCACTCCAGATAGATATAAAAGAAACAACTCATGAGTTGAAGTCGAGGCTGCCAAAAATAGAAGGCAAAGTCACCGAAATAGACAAAAAAATTGCAATAAGGCTCCAAGTAAAAAATACCATTAAAATAGTATAAAAAGTTGGATCATTTATTATTAATATAGCGTAGACTGAGTGGGCTGAACAAAATCTTATTTCCCAGTTTCAATCTGAACTAACTATTGTAATGTTTAAATAGACGTAGATCACTGTTACTTTTATAAGGCTAAAATGTGTTCACTCTGATCATTTCGGTGACTTGACCTGTTTTTATGGGAGCCTCGGTTGAAAGGCATTAATCGTCCAGACATAAATTATTTATGTTTTGAGATTACAGCGTCTGGTCGTTTGGTGATTACAAGCATTCACATTACACATGTGCATCATGAGTAGTGTATTTTACTTATCCCAGTCGGTATTTGTATGTTGTTGTTGCTGTTGTTGATGTTGTGCCTTTTGTTTGTTTGTGTTGTTGCTGTGTTGTTATTAATAGTTTTTGTTGATATTGTTATCATTGTCGTTGTTGTTGTTGTTGTTGTTGTCGTTGCTGTTGTTGCTGTTGTTTATGTTGTTATTTAGCGTCCAGTGTCAACATTATAACGATTATATTGTAGACGGGCCCCAAGACTGACGTCTGGCAATTTTATGTGCTGCCATACAAGACAGCCACAACATACTGACACCGATCTAACGAGTTGTTGACCAAATCGTACAAAAAAAAGTTTGATCTAAATATTGAGCGTCTGTCATAGATTTTCTTGTTGTTTTTGTTTGTTTTTGCTTTTAAACTTTTTTTTTCGGCGTCAATTTTTGCTTCTCGACATTCGCTTGCCACCCCCCCCCCCCCCCCCCCCCCCCCCTTCGCGCCCCCCCTCGCGTCTCGTTCCCACACCCCCCCCCCCCCGCCCCTTTCCTTCACAGTCCCCTCGGTCAGTTTTTCTTTCGCTTTTTGCCCCAGATGTGAGTTGCGAAAAGCAAGGGAGATAAGAACGGTTGGCACAGAACGTGTTTTGAGTGAGTGGGTTGATGATTTTAAGAAATTTTCTTAACATACAATGACAGCAGCAGTGCCATACCGTGGACGTGTTCCAAGACTAATGTCTGATAATTTTACTTGCTATCACACAGAGACAGTTCTGGTATACCACGACTCCTGTCTCAACCAGTCAATTTATACGAACACCGATCCAACCAGTAGGGGGCGGACGCGGAGAAAATAAGTTTGTTCGATCGTCATTAATTTTTCGGAAATCGACTGGGAGACTTACGTTCTAATACTTACACCGATTCCCATACCCCCCTCCATTTATACACACACATACACACATACCACCCACCTACCCACACATACGCACACACACATACCACCCACCTACCCACATGGCAATGAGCGAACGTAACTTCATGTCTTGCATCGACAGGTCGACTAGAGAGCACTAAGCTTCTTGGATTTTGTACACTTTGGTTGTTGTTGTTTTTGTTGTTGTTGTTTGTTGTTGTTTTTTGTTGCTTTTGTTGTTGTTGTTGTTGTTTGCTGATTTTTGTTGTTTTGTTGTTGTTGTTGTTTTTCTTTTTATACAATTTACGGTTAATTTCATAGCTCAGAGTTGATAATCAAATTAGTCTGTAAAGAGTGAGAAAAATGAAAAGAAAGAAAAAGGGAGAGGGTGACAGAGTGATAGAGAGAAAGAGAGACAGGGAGAAGGAGAGAGAAATAGAGACAGGACATAAAGAGCGAGAGAGACTGAGTGAGAGGGGGAGAGAGAGAAAGAGACGTTCTTCAAGACTGACGTCTGAACATTTTATGTTTTTATGTTTTACCAAAAACAGAAACACTCAGGCGGGAATTTTGCACCTCACACACTTATCACAAAATTCTCTTTCTTCGTTTCGGTTCCAGATCAGTTACAGACATCGGCTATGAATCTGCAATGTAACACTTTCTGTTATCAGCTGCCTTGATGATAACGCATTGACAGTGGTGTCTTTTCTAGTTGTGTGATCGTTCAAACTGTCTGTACATTTTGTGTGTGGTCGTCCCAACAGAATCCGCATTGTCTCTGTGTGGCAGTACATATATTATCAGACGTTAATCTTGAGATCTGTCCACAATATAGCATATTATTATTTAACTGACACTCTATCTTGTAGTGGAAGCGCATGGAACTGTCAGGCGTAAGTCTTGGGGCCCGCCCACAATATAGCCTAATATTGTGATGCCGTTAGACGTTAAGCAACCAACTTAACGCAACGTAAACTCTAGAATCTTCAGCTATTGCCGTCAGCATAGGTAACAACATTATAATTCGCAACAACTCCAAAGACAGGATGAAAAAAAAAATAACACGGTTCGGATTTAAGAATATATAGACTAAGTGACTAAATGACCACATGATGATAACGGACCATGGCATAATGACTGTAATCCCTTTATGTATGAGGTTTTTTTTTTTTTTTTTACCATTGGGCCCGTAAATCTAGAACTGCAAGCTGTGAGTGGTTGCCCTTGCAGGTTCTTAGATTATCGTACTTTATATTTTCATTTTTATTATGAGTCCTTTAATTGCAAGACCTCTAATCATTCGCCAAAACAGGGGAAAAAGTTGATTAAAACTATAGAGTTATCTCCCTCTCTCCGGGTTTAACGTCTCCTAGGTTCCTCTGGAGTATCTTATACGGCGACAGGCGGCGTTACAGAAGAGAAAAACTCAGGATGAAGGCAAGACATGATAGATCCTATGCTAGTTCTTGTTTATTACTAAAAGGCTGGTCCTCTTATGTATGGGGTTCCCTAATTTTGGAGGTTCTAAAGTGTAAAGAGAGGGTAGATCGAGACAGGTAAAACAAACCTTCCCTCCTACGTTAAGGGGGCGGGTAAGATTAGGTTTATACATTTAATTTTTTTTTTTAGTAGGTAAAAATAGAATATGGTTGGGACTTAAGAATTTATCGTCTTTGGGGTCCGTACGCTCAAAACGGATGACGAAACAGTGACCGTTAGGCATGGGTTTTTTTCTGATTCTACATTGGCCTCGTATGTATAGGATATATTTATGAATAGACGCCGGTGCAGATTCCTATAGTCAGTGTAGTAATTTTATGGTTCGGATTTGAGAATCCATTGGATTTCTGATCCATCTAATGATCTAAATCTCTTTAATATGTGCCTTTATGTGTAGGTTTTTTTTTGTTTTTTGTTTTTGTTTGCTCTTTGGACCCATAAGTGTGAGGCTGTAGAGCTGTGATTAGACCTCCGTGCAGGTTTTTAGATTCTTTTGCATATGGTTTCGATTTATCTAGGAAGAGAGAGAGAGAGAGAGAGAGAGAGAGAGAGAGATAAAGAGAGGAAGAGAGACAGAGAGAGGATATCGATCAGGAAAGGAGAAAGGGAGAGAAGATATATAGAGATATAGAAGCGTGCTGGTAGAATCAGTGACATATAGTAATAATATACTGTAAGAGAAAAAGAGACAAAGGGAGGGACAGAACGAAAGACGGAATGAAAGTAAGAGTGGGCGGTTGAGGGAGATAAAAAAGACAAAAAAGAGAGACAAAGAGAGAGACCGACAGAAAGACAGACAGACAGACAGACAGACAGACAGACAGACAGACAGACAGACAGACAGACAGACAGACAGACAGACAGACAGACAGACAGACAGACAGACAGACAGACAGACAGACAGACAGACAGACAGAGAGAGACAGACAGAAAGACAGATAGAGAGAGAGAGAGAGAGAGAGAGAGAGAGAGAGAGAGAGAGAGAGAGAGAGAGAGAGGGGGGGGGGAGCGAGAGGGGCAAACAGGCAAACAGAGAAAAAGGAATAAAAGTAGATAGAAAAAAAAAGAAAAAAGAAAGAGAAATTAAAAAAAATAGATAAATGAAGTCCCGAACTCTTTCATATTAATAGACAAGATAATGAAAGAAGAAAGATAAACACTCAAATACATGATCAAAGACCGACAAAAGTAATATGCTAAGAAACATAGGCCACAAAAAAAAGAATGACATTAAATTAAAAGTTAATAACAATTAAAAAATATAAAAATAGAAAAATACGCTTCAATAGTTTTGGATTTGAATTTTTAGAAGATTAAAAAAACTGACGAAAGGAAGGAAAAACAAAACAAAAAACATCAAACAACCACTTGAAGAGAAAAAAAAAACAACACCATGAAATTTAAACCCGAGAGAAATTTAAAAACGAAAAAAAAAGAAAGAACCGTCAAATTAATTCTGACAAAGTGGGTATCTCACATTCTCCATCCTTATCTATCCTGCCCTCTCGCTATGTGAGTGCAGGTCTCAGCCCGACCGTAGATCTATCTGCTCACGCTCAAACACAAAGACGCCACAGGCGAAATCTAGCACGTGAGTGTGAGTGAGTGAGTGAGTGAGTGAGTGAGTGTGTGTGTGTGAGTGAGACGAACGCATGCGGGGTTGGCTGTGAGAACAACATCTAGATCTACGGTCGTATGCACAACGATGTGGTAAGTTTACGCCTCGTCTTAAGTTACAACGGTTATGAGAATGAGGAGGCTTGCGCCGAGCTTCAAGCAACCGTGTCTTTGTGCTTGAGACTCATAGTGTAGAGTATTATTGGATTACAAACGCAAGGAAGAAGAGAGTGGGTAGGTGGGTCGGTGGTTGTTTTTGTTTTCGTTTGTTTGTTTTTTTCATTGGCAGAGACATGATAAAAAAGCGAGACGTTACAACTCTAGAGATAACAATTAGTTAAATGAGAGGAGAAAAAAAACATTTCAAAATATATAATAGGTTAAAAAGCTAAAAATCCTCATGTTCTTTCTTTTACTCCCCCCCCCCCCTCGGAAACCCAC
>RQTK01000057.1:124704-136460 GCA_003991915.1 Elysia chlorotica | reverse complement strand
CCCCTTCCCCTCTTGCCCCCTCTCTCGCTCTCTCTCTCTCTCTCTCTCTCTCACTATTTCTTGCCCTCTATCCCTATCTCTCTCACTTTCCGTTTTTTATTACTATCTCTTATTCTCTCTCACACTCTCTCCATCTCTTTCACACTCTCTTTGTCTTTCTCCTTTTCTCTCTCCCCTCCCTCTTCCCCTTCACACTATCTCCCTATACGTTCCTCATGTCTAAAGAAAGACCCTTTTCTCTGATCATCAAACCCTTGAGTCTTTTGAGCCCTAACCCTGGGTGTTTTATTATGTTTTACAATCCCTCTGGATCTAAGACCAACTTCGATCAGGCCGGCAGCAATGTAGCTATGAGTAACCGGCAAGAGTTTTATCTTGCTAGCCTTATCTTAACAGATTCACTCTGTTTTTATGTAAACATTAATTCTTGTTAACTTCCGTTCTTTGTTTTTGTCCATACCGGTTTTTTATCACTTTTTTGTTGCATTTTTCAGCACTCTGTCTTAAAACCTGTTTAAAAGTGAAGTTGATATTGAAATAAATTAAACATTTAAGAACTGCAATTTTGTTTCATACTCTTTCACGAGATACCTAATTCGAAGCAGCAACAAAATATTTTTCTGCATTCGTCGGTCGCAGTATATTATGACGGGCTGAAACAGGAGTCATGGTATCCCCACACTGTTTCTTTATTGCAGCATGTAAAATTGCCAGACGTTATTCTTGGGATCCGTCCACAACATAGCCTGTAAAATGTTGGTTTTGATTCAGAGCACCAAATTCAAACTCAAACTTAAACTCTCACGAGAATTCTCTATTATTTTCGTTTTAAATATATGTGTACATGCATAATCGTTTTTAAATAAAGTTGTGGAGACAATTGACAATATTATCAGACTAATATTAGACTCAGCTAACTATGAATGTCATCGTTCAGAGGCCAAGGTACTTAATCGTCCCGATAATGAGTGCATGTTGTACTTTGTATTATTACGAAAGCAGTTGAATCCCTCACCATGTCGCTGTGGATTAGTTTTCTTAAGGGGTAGAGCGTTGGCTACCTAATCGGGAAGCCCGCGGTTCAAAACACAAACGGCAAATTTGTCGTACATTTGCATTTCTTCCCCTATTGTTTGGGTCGGTGTCAGTATAATGAGATCAGCTGAGACGGTACCGTTTCTGTGTGGTAGCATGTAAAATTATCACATGTATAGTCTAAACATTATAGTGCTGACGTTGGACGTTAAGCAGTTTACCTAACCTAAATCTCTCCCCATCTCCGGGTTTAACGTCTCCCAGGTTTCTCTGGAGGATCATATTATACGGCGACAGGAAAAGGCAACCAAACTCTCCCCCTGTCACCGTGAGCGTGCTGGTTGAAATCATTGGTGGAGCATTGGTCTTCTAGTTGAAAGATTGCCATTTAAACCCCATTCTCGATTTATAGGATTTTATCCTCTACTGGTCAGGGTGTTAATCAGGTCGATAGCGAAACAAATACGACAGAGAAGGTTCAGCTAATGCTTGTTTTTATCTAGACTTTCAGAGCCAACGATTGGTCTGAAAAACCCACGTTTAAGGGGCGTGATTATGTCTTCATCTGTAACCACCGTGTAAGTCGCAAAGTCTGTATTTTGTGGTCGAGTGAGGCAAGTCCTGGAAATACATGAGCTGGAAATCCCGGCTCTGTTTCCAGTATAGCAGCAAGAAACGTTGTCAGACTTTGATTTTAGGCCTCACCGTTGTGTAGGTCTCTCGCAGGGGACATTAAAATAGCACCCATACAAGAACGAAATGTCCATGTAAACACTGGTGTCCTGACTTGTACACTTTCAAATTTCATTTCATAAAAAATAATTATGCTAGTCTAGGTTTGAATTTCGACTTATGGTCTTTATCACTCTATTTCCCCTAAAATCATTTGCACCTTTAAATCCTCTAGGATTTCTTTTTCAATCACATCCTCTCTGTTTGTATAAATTCCTTCTTCCTTACAAAACCTACCCTCATTATTGTAATTCGTTTACTTCTACAATAACTATTTTGCTCCAAAGCAATAAAACTTTTCGGAAATTTTTTATTTTATCGCAAGTTGTAGCCACTGCCCGGTCTGCGAAATGTTGGTTAAATGAACAGCGAACAGTGGGAAGGGCAGACATGATTAGTTGGTTTATGAAGTTTGGGGGGCACTGGGCGGCGTGAAACAATGACTCGGAAAAAAGGTGTGTGTGTGTGTGGGGGGGGGGGGGGGTGTTATGGAAAAGGCGGAGAGGGGGGAGGGAGTACATTGTATCAAATATGTACGTGTATTATAAATGTCAAAGGGGAGGGGTAGCAGAATTATTACGGCGCCGATCTGTTATCGCTTAAAAATGTCCTGTCTTTTGTCACTCGATTTCCGAAAATAGTCAAGAGGGTTTGTAAAATAATAAAAACGAAGGCAAACATAATAAATTTTTATTTGTATTTCTTTCCGAAAAAAATTTCCGAAAAGTTTTATTGCTTTACTCCCTCTCTCTCTCTCTCTTTTCTTTTTTACTCCCTCTCTCTCTAGTCTTACGCCCTCCCCCCACACACACCTTCTCTCTCTCTCTCTCTCTCTCTCTAACTCTCTCTCTCACATACACACACACCTATACAATCAGCAGATATTGCTGCTGCCTTTTATCCGTTTATCCTTGCCTTTTGTCTTTGAACCCCGAAACTCGAGCCTGCCAGTAGCAGTTTTAATGGCCGGATTGGTAGGCCGCAGCGCCGCCGGAAAACAATTAAGCGACCATCGATACACAGACTACACAGGCGCAGAGCGTTTCATGTGCGGGCTCGCGGCGCGGTATCAGTGTCGGGAGAGCACCTGTTATCGATAGCGTGTTTGCCGCCGCGCCCGCGGCTTTGATGTGGAGTGCACTGGCCGGGAACCTGGGTTGGATAAGGTCGACTTGAAAGCGCCATCTAGTGGCACGGGCTGTAAATCATACACGCAGCGCACACACATACACACACACACACACACACACACACACACACACACACACATACGTGTTTCGACCACGTTATCTGGACATCCCCCCAAAACAGCATTAGGAAGACAACGTAATTTTTTTATTAATATCTCGATCATTTGTTTATTAAATAAGCTCAAACTTGTTTTGTATCATCCTTAGGTGTGGCAGTTTTTTGTATATTTGTTTTAATTTGTTTTGTTGAAAAAAAAAAGAAGAAAAAAAGTTCGATACAAGCAGTTACTCCACATTGTTTTACTGTTTGTGCTTATATTTTTTCTGTTTAAGACTTTACCTGTGACTATCAAATTTCATAGGTTTAGATTGAAGTCCATGCTTCCTTACGTTTTGTTTTTTCCCACCTCTTTGATCAGGTAAACGCGCCATCGACTTTCCATTGAGTCCAACGTGGATTATATCGCCACAATCCCCTTTTTCTCCTTGTTCCGACTTTTACGACCAATTCTCGTCACCTACTTGTAAAGTCTTTGATTTTTTCTTAATCTTATCAGTATTTTGTACAGGCCACACCCCTCCTCAAATTTTTATACCTCTGCGAATTTATGAAATGTGAGATTTAAAGGTCTTGTCCTGTCACCTCTTACAAACTGCGCTGGGCGTGAAGCAGGTAGGTGGCGCTCTCCGCACACAAACGGTGGAAAAATCAAAATGGCGCGTGAACGGGAAAAACCCGAACCGGTGAGAGCCGGGCGATGTAAGAGTATCGATTCCAGTTTTATCATCCGAATTTCGGTTACACCGGTTTGAATGATAATAAAAACAATAATAATAATAGTTATTTATTGAGCACTTTGCCTTAGTAAAGCAAAAAGCGCTTAACAACATTTTAAGCATAATCACCAAAGTGTTCAATATTGTATAGAGTCATGTAGACGTATTTACATACACAATTTCCTAAAATTACCAACAAAATTGCATAGAAATTTTATAAAAGGCTCTCAAGTTTATACACAAATAATTGTTATAAACACATGTTAGATTTATCACAGAGTCAGAAATAGTTCAATTATTACGTACTAATGCTCATGTAAAATGAGAGTAGCAAAATCTTATTAGTTAGATACATAGGGCCGTAAGTACAACGTCGTGGCAGCTTACGACAGGTCTTAAGCCTTTCTTATTTACATATTATTACGAGGAGTTGTACGCTACGGCGACGTTGTACTTATGTCCACATTGAGCCGTTTTTATGAAGGCGTGTTAAATGTTCAGTAATTCAGAAAAACAGACCTAATTTCTCCTTATTATTTTACGTACACAAAGTCGGTGTTAAAGTACGTCTAAACGCAAAGCAGGGAAAGTTGAAATATTTATAGAGCTAGACGGGATTTGAAATTTTCGAAACTTTTTTTTTTTAATTTATAACCACAATTCAGTCCGTCGAGTTCCAAGATTAAAGACCATTACTCTTGTCTTTATTTATATGAATTGCTGAATGTAAATAGTCTTTCATTTTTGATAGGTTATCTAAAAAATGTGCGAATGGACTTATATCATTGTGTGCAAAAATGGAAATATTAGGCAAATTTTTTTTTTCGATTTGTTTGTTTTGGGTTTTTGTTATTTTTATTTGTTCCTTTGTTTTTTTGCTTGTTTGTTTGTTTGTTTGTTTTTTGTAAAATAGGGAATAGAGAGAATTGCGAACACATTTTAGCCCTTAGTCTTTGCCTCGGGCGGTAGTTGAGTTGAGATGGTTTAAGATCCAACGTTAGCACTATATAGGCTATATTGTAGACGGACCCCAAGACTGACGTCTGACACTTTTATGTGCTGCCGCAATGAGACAAAGCGGGGATACCATGACACCAACCCAACCAGTAGGGGCCGAAATTGCCAGGACTCGAACCACAGACCTCCTGCGTCGGAAGCTCATGTTCTGCCCCGGGACTACTTCTCTCGCCCCCCCCCCTCCTCCCCCCAAACACGCACCCCTCGGGGCGTGAGCAAACTGGCTCAACTGGTAAATCGTTGGTCTCGCGATCGGAAAATCCGGGGTTCTAATACCACAATCGGCAGATTATTTTGAACTATTTCCTCCCCTGTTACTGGTTGGGTCAGTGACTGGCAGTGTTGAGATGGGTTGGTTTAACGCCCAACATCAATCGCAACATAAAATAACTCCTTGACTCCTTTGAAAAAAAATATAGGGGGAACAAAGCAGAACAAATAAAAACAAAAACAAACCCCTCCACAAAATAACAAAGTTTCAAGGGTTTAACGAGGATTCAACCGGATTCAACAACTGATCACCACAAACCGATTATGATCCACTTAGTATCTGTAGGGTCTGAGTGATCCCTAACCCTAACCTTAACCCGCCTAGTATCATTTTTCTTAAGACCTTGTAGACGTTCAACTAGGAGAGGGCTTTGTTTTTCTGAACATGTATGCGGCTGAGATAGGAGTTCAGGTCTCCCCACCCTGTATCGCATGTAGCAGTACAGAAAGTTGTCAGACGTCAGCCTTGGGGCCCGTCCAACATACAGTTTACAAAGCACTGACTTTGGACGTTAAGCAACCAACTCAAGTCAACTCAACTCGCTTACCGGAACAAAGGTACCGATTCGACTATATCAATGTCGGAACATAATTATTCGCCCGCCATTCTCGGTTTCTCCGATTCCTTGGACCGCGACAGTACAGAGTTGACAATCATGCGCTACCTCAAAAAAAGTGTATGTATATATATACACCCATTTTGTCTGCATTTATACACTTTGATCGATCGTGGGGTGGCATGTCAAATTTCACATATCGATAACTGTATAGAAGAAGGAGGCGAACAAGCGCAGGTGGTAGAACATTGGTTGCACGATTGGGAGGTCCTCGGTTCAAAATCAACGATCGATCATAGATTTTTTTCTCGTTTCGTTCCTGACTAATAAGGCCGGTGTCAGTTTAATGCGACCGTCTGAGACAGGAGTCCTGGTATCCCCGCACTGGCTCTTTCTGGCAGCACGGAAAAATATCAGACGGAATCATAGGACTCACCCACAAATTAATCTTTGCTGCTGACGTCAGACCTTAAAAAACCAACAACTCCAGTCAACTTAACAATGTACAGAAGGAGTAGGCGCCGAAGACATTGTAAAACTGAGTTTCACCCAGGGACTCCGCACTAGATTTGATATTTATTGTCCCCCCTTTCTCAATATTGAGGATACGGGTCGGATCTTGACGGACTCTCCACAGGGTAATTTATACCTGAGGTATCACTACTGAATTTTATTATTCAATTACAGCGGGCGGTAGAGTGTAGGTGGAGAGGTTTGTTTGAGGTTGAGGCTCTTCAGCTTTGCTTTGATACAGTGGTTTACAATGTTTGACGAGAACCGGTAGAGAAATTATAGGCTAGTAGGCTTAGACCGTGTTCACGTTATGTACATGCTTGTATAGTGTGGTGAATCAGAGCTTGGTTGGGTTACTGTATTTTAGAGAGACAGGAAGCAGTTTGTGGGACAGATAGATAGGTAGGTAGGTAGGTAGGTAGGTAGGTAGTTTGATAGGTAGACAGATAGATAAGTAGGTAGGTAGTTTGATAGGTAGACAGATAGATAGGTAGGTAGGTAGATTATTGTATGTTAGAGAGACAGGAAGGAATTGTAGGATAGATAGGTAGGTAGGTAGGCAGGTAGGTAGGTGGTGTTTAGGTAGGTAGGTAGATAGAGAAATATATTTGGAATGATAGGTTGATATATATATATATATATAGATAGATAGATAGATAGATAGATAGATAGATAGATAGATAGATAGATAGATAGATAGATAGATAGATAGACAGGTAGATAGATAAATAACTAAATAGATACATTGATTGATTGATAGATAGATGGATGGATAAATAGATAGGGAGATAGATAGATTGATAGATATTGTGGGAAGACATTTCACTAATCAATCTAGAGCTAAAATTCTTTACCAATTTCAGGAAGTAAACTGTTCTGTATCCAATCTAGGGCATTGTACTACAATACCTATAATCTAGACACTTTTCGTGGGGGCATGGTTTTGCTCCCTAAGAATAGAAAAATCTGTTTATGGTCACAGGTAGGCGAAGCATGGATCCCATTGCATGTTTAAGGTTTTCAGACAATACTCAGATGCAATCATAGAGCTAGGCTGGAGATATCTTAATACACGTAACAGTGTTAAAACAAAAGTCATGGCTGATTTAAAGGACTAAATTATGTGATATAACTATAAATAACTTTCTGTATGCCTTGCCATGATTTTTAAGTCTGTTTGCAGTGATTGAAAAAGAAATGTGCGAGTTCTACGAAGAAAGCAGCAACAACTAAACCTTTGATAAGTTATGTGAGACGTTCTGTTACTGTCTGATATTTATGGGGCTCATCCGCGACATAGCCTAGTATAGTTGCTAGATGTTAGCAAACCAACCAACAAACTAACCAACCAACCAACCAACCAAGAAATTAGATTTATGCAGAGTTCACATCTTGAGACACTGCAGTAAAGACCGGCTGAGACAAGAGACAGGAGTTCAGGTATCCCAACACTGGCTGTGTACAGCGCGTTAAAATTTTTAGACGTGAATCATGGAACCCGTCCATAAAAATAGCCTATACATGGCCGACGTTGAACTTTAATCAACCAACTCAACTGTTGGGTCACCCCAGTACCAGAAAGTCAACTCAACTCCTGTGGTGGTCCCATCTCCGTGTAAGGTTACAGGTTTATGACCCGTTGTTTACCGTTCAGCGCAAGGGGAGACAATGAGATACTGCCTGATTAGGGCTGATTGGCGGGTTACGGCCCTTGAATCAAAGCAAGCCCGCCACAGCCAGTAAATATCGCTTTGGAGAGACGCACGGGAGATGGTAACGTTGCGGGGCGTGAAAAACTTGGATCACAATAGTTTTGTCAAGGAAGCTCACAATTTCGCACTATTTTACGGGTTTTTCCAAAATTCATATCTTTTAAATCAATAATGAAACAATACACTTTTTTGCAGATTAAAGACCGGTTTTTTATAATTATGTCGAATAAAATATCAATTTTACGGCGTTCATTTACGCGATGTGTCTATGTTACGTTAAATGTTGTAGATGTCCCTTATTGTGTGGTTTTGTTTTAGACGGTTTGCACAGACAGGCAATTTTTGTTAAACATGCTACAAATCAATTATTAAGCTCGGCATTATGTATTATAAACGAAAACAACAACAACAACAGCAACAACAACAACAACAACAGCCACAACAATAATGCAAAAGCATTAATTTCCGTACACACGAGCATTGTTTCAACCAATAAGGTCGATCTACTAAAGAGAAACGTGATTTGATCGAATATCTTCACAGAAACAACAAACAAAAGAAAAGAAAAATGACAGCTGGAAAAAACCATCGTTAACAAAACTTAGTATGAGAATGTAAGAGCAAAGAAGTGTAAAGTAATACTGAAAAAACGTAAATTCTCAATGTAAGCATAAATAAATTTAAAATAAAACATTGAATTGTTGATTAAAATTAAAGAATTAAAACAAAAATGAACAAACACAGAGACAAAAAAAAACTCAACTTCATCTTCCTTTTCTTTTTCCTTTTTAAAGACACCCTAGCGTATCAACTTAAAATCTATGCGGAAGACTATCTAATAGTGTCTTTTTATAGCGTAGGTTAAACCATAGATTTTTGTAATCTGTGAAGTAAAATTGTGTGGATATACGTTACTTTTTAATGCTTTAAATGGTCAGAAAAGAGGAAAAGCTAATTTATACTGAAGTCCAAGGTCATTATTATTATTTTTCAAGCGGTGTATTACTATAATGTTGGAAGTTGGGACAATCCTTGATAATTTAAACTCTATGTAGGTCTGGAAGAGACTCCTAGATCCTATAATAACAAGGAGGTTTGTTTATGAACCTTTAAGGATCGAACATGAATCCTCTTGCTCCTAAATCTATGACTTTATCAACTGAACTAAGTGGAATTTTGCTGAAAAACCTTCGCTAAATCTATATAAAAAAAAAAAAAATAACACATGGGCTGACCCTGAGTGGTCATAATTATGTACGCTTAGCTTAAGCCTCATAGTCTGTCGGTTTTTTCCTTATTTTGACAACTAAGGGGGAATAACCGACTTATTTTGTATGCATTTTATATTTTTCGATTAACAGCCCTGCCTATTTTGCTCTGATGAGAATTCGAAATAATTTTTATTCATCCAGTAATTGGTCAAATCTTATCAAAATCCCTCTACTTATAAAGTTATGAGAGGTATATTTTATAGAGTAAAACCCGAACATTCATTAAAAAAAACTCGTTTTAATCATACCAATAAAATAGCCCTGTCATCAAACGTAAATAATCCTCAAATTAAGGATAGGACGCTCTTTAAATTTATTTACGAGGTTTATTAAAGTACAGTCATGTACATTTGAGGCGCCACATAGCTCAGTAAGTAGAACATTCAACTTCTGACAATGAGATGCGAGGTTCAATCCATAGGTCCTTTGAAATTAGCTAAACGAGAAAGGGGCGTCGCCACAGTGATTCTCAGAGTATCCTAAGAGACGCAAAAATTAATTTTCTAAACCCATTAGGTTTAATTCACACGGTCGTAATTTCAAATTGTATTTTTTTCCATTTTCTGATTTACTGATTCTTCTCTAATGGAAGCACTGAATTTAATTAGCCAGTAATTAATAATAGCAAGCTAATTTTTTTTTTTTTTTTTTTTTTTTGGGGGGGGGGGGGTAAAAGTTCCAGATGTAAATTAGTTAATGAAAACCTAATCGTTGGTATATATAAGAAGAAAATGATTGATTTTCGCAATGCCAAAAAATGGCAGAAAAAAATGTCTCCCTATCTTCATCAAGGGAAAACTATTACCAAATCAGGGATGAAACGAAATTTTTACTCGCCTTGAATTTATTAATCCAGTCAGTAAAAGCACACTTAAGGCGCCACAAAGCTCAGTTGATAAAACATTCAATGAAAGAAAATGAGATGGAAGGTTCCAATCACATGTGTTTTGCAGTTAGATTTATGGAAAAAGGGTCCACCGCTTAGCGGTTCTTAGACGATGCTAAGAGACGCAAAATGCAAATAAAAAAACAATTACATATAGTTTTAATACTTATGAATACGTTTGTAGCCTCAAATAGTATTTGTATAAGAAGGGCGACCTGTTAAAGATTAAAAAGAGACCATTTAAGAGTCGGTCTAATCTCTTTATAGAAATTCAAAACAATAAACAGATTGACAAAGCCAAGATGATCCTTAAAGCACTATAGTTTTTCTTTTTGACAAATCGTGATTTTTTTCTTGGTCATTATTATTTCTTTTTCGATTAAATAAATAAGATGCTGATTCAGCCCTGATTAAAGTGCTAAATCTGATAAGCTAGTAATTGACTTTATCTTACCAAAATCTCTCTGGTGAAGTTCCTAGATGTAAACTAGTGTAAAACCTAAATATTGGTTTAAAAGAAAAAGAGAATTGTTTTTCACTATGCAAAAAATATCAGGAAAGAAACATTCTTCACCAACGCCATGAAAAGGAAACTATCAAATTCAGCCGGTTAAAACCCTATTGAGGCGCTACCTTATTCAGTAGGTAGAAAATTCAAGTGTTGAAAATGACATGCAAGATTCAAATCCCAAATACTTTGCAGTTTGATGGAAAGACTCCGCTACGATGGCGCTTTGTTGATGCCAAGAGACGCAAAAAGAATTTAACCACAAAAAAGGTAAACAAATTTGTTTCCATATAATTATACAAACGTGGTTTCAGCCAACACTTGCATTATTAAGACGGTCGATCTGTAAAGGATAAAAGTTATTGTCCAGTCTAATCTCTTCATAGAAAGTAAGGAGCTAAACAGATGCACCAGAATATCCGACTTCCACGCTAGTTGTTTCATTTACAATCCAGGGGGACTAACTGACTAAAAAAAATCCATTTTAAGTTTTTTCGATTAATTCTCCTTTTCATGCGGTTCATGCCACTCTCCTCTCTCTCTCCCTCTCTCTCTCTCTCTCTCTCTCTCTCTCTCTCTCTCTCTCTCTCTCTCTCTCTCTCTCTCTCTCTCTCTCTCTCTCTCTCTCTCTCTCCCCCTCTCTCCCCTCTCTTTTACCCTCTTTTTTGTCTTCTTCACTTTCTACTACATTCAAATTCGATTTTTGTCTTTCTGTCTCTGTCTCTCTTTCGCGCGCTCGAAATATACGCGGTGGCCCTGGGGTAGAACATCGACTTCCGACGCCAAAGTCCAGGTTCGAGCACAGGCAATTTTTCTCCCTACTGGTTGGGTCGGTGTTAGTTGAATGTGACCGGTGGATACATGAGTCATGGTATCCCCGTCCTGTCTCGTGTGGGGCAGCACATAAAATTTTCAGACCTCAGTCTTGGGGCCCGTCCAAAAAATTGCCTATTTTGTGCCGATCTTACGTGAAATCAACTCAACCTACTCAACCTTTTCAATATTTATCTATCTCTCTTTCTCCATTCTGTGTCTTTTTGTACCATGCATTTGGTGTTTTTTTCTCTGTTAAAAAAAACAACAACAACTAACAGTCGTTGAGTTTCGATCGAATCTATTTTCGAATAGTGGTAGCGTGCAGCAGCAGCAGTAGTAGTACATGTAGTGTTAGTGTTAGTATTAGTAAATGTAGTAGTAGTAGTGGTAGCAGCAGTAGTAGTAGTAGTAGTAGTAGTAGTAGTAGTAGTAGTAGTAGTAGTAGTAGTAGTAGTAGTAGTAGTAGTAGTAG
>RQTK01000057.1:95915-119789 GCA_003991915.1 Elysia chlorotica | reverse complement strand
TCTCTCTCTCTCTCTCTCTCTCTCTCTCTCTCTCTTTCTCTCTCCTCTCTCTCTCTCTCTCTCTCTTTCTCTCTCCTCTCTCTCTCCTTTTTATCTATCTATTTATCTTTCTATCTATCTGTGCGTGTCTCTCTCTCTCTCTCTATTCTGCTCTCTCTCTCTTTTCCCCCACTCTCTCTTTCTTCGATATTTTCCTTTTGCTTCCCTCACCTCCTCTTATGTCTCTCATTTTCAACCTTTTTTATCTGTTTTTCCCTCTTTTTCTCCCACTTTCTACTTTCTCGCCCTGTCTTTTTCTTCCCTCTACCTCCTTTTCTCTCTCCATCTCTAAAAAATGTAGTTTTCTTTACGTTTAACGTAAGACCCTTCTTTTCTCTGTGTTCTTAAACTGTCTACACAAACATACCAAACCCTCAGGTTGTTGTAGAAAGCAGTGCTTTGTCGTCAGCATAATTATCGTATACATGTATCTCCTAATTTTAGCCCTTGTTTGCATGTTTGGAATACTATTCCGAAAATCACTTCGATCGGGAAAAGTGCAGCGCGATGCAGGGGCATTAGCCCGTCTATACTATTAGGTCACTGAAACACACCGATTCAGGCCACCCAATAGGGAAAGACGCCGCCGGAAGAGGGAGTCTCAAAGCACTAAACTCCAGACCTGCGACCGAAAGACAACGTAAAGTTGTGCATTTAATCAGCATTTTATCATTCATCATTTTATCATCATTTTATCATCATTATTTTGACAATTTATCATAATTTTAATATCATTTTATTATTTTATCATCATTATTTTGATCATTTTTTCATCATTATTTTGATAATTTTATCATCATTTTATCATCATTTTATCACCCTTTTATCCTTTTATTATCATTTTATCATTTTATCATCTTTTTATCACAATTTTTTCAACATTTACCATTTTATCACCATTATATAATCATTGTATCATGTTATCGTCAATTTGGATCTGCTTTGCATGGCTCCCAAAAAGTATGGCCGATCGCATTGACATAAATGGATAGGAAGAGTTTGCTTGCTAGCCTCTATTTTTTTTTTTTTATTAAAATTTCCATGTCAAACCGTATCGCATGCAAAATGGCATACAAGGAATTTTTTTTTTTGCATAGATTGGGCCGCAAATGTTTCTGAAGAATAATGAATAGAACAACGCATAATAGAGTCTATATTAAGGGATCGGCCAAGTAACACAACATGTTGTTTTGTACTGAATGATTGTGTAACAGTGGCAGTAGTGTCACAGATATAGAGACTTTGTAGAACATGCCTCCAATGTTACCACGCTCCATATAATTCCAATTACAAAGTTTTCGAAAATTGTTTTTCTTTGTGCTTTTTTGCTGTTTTGTCTGTTTTGTGTTGCTTTCTTGTTTTTTTTTCAGTGAAAAAGAGAACGGGAAACGTATGTGTGTGTCACAGATATAGAAACCTTGTAGAACATGCATTCAGTGTTGCCACGCTCCAGATAATTCGAATATCAACGAAGTTTACGAAATCGCTGCGGGGTTTTTAATTGTTTTTTCTTTGTGCTTTTTCGCTATGTTTTTTTCTAGTTTGTTTTGTTTTTTTGTTGTTTTTTCGGTGGGGAAGAGAACAGGAAATGTATGCGTATGTGTGTGTGTTGTTGTTGTTGTTGTTGTTTTTTTTTGTTTTTTTTTTTTGGGGGGGGGTGTTATATCTCTTTCTGTCTAATGTTTCTATGTCTGCGTGCTTGTCTAATTTTGTCTGTATGTCTCCATCTTTGTCTCATAGCTTTTCGATATATGTCTATGTATTGTATGTCTGTCTATCTGCCTATTTGCCTGCATATCTATTTGTCTGTATGAAAGTTGTTCTAATTTGCCGGCTGATATTCTGTCTCATTGTCTCTTTTTCTCTCTTTCGCTCGCTCTCTCTCTCCCTCTCTCTTTTACCCTCTCTCTCTCCCTCTCTATCTTTTACTCTCTCTCTCTCTCTCGCTCTTCCGATTTCTTTTCATCTCTCTCTGCGCTACCTCTCTATATATCTCTTTCTCTTTTTTTCTCTTGTCTTCTTTTTTCTTTTTCTACCTCTCTCTCTCTCTCTTCTCCCTTTTTCTTCTTTTTTCTTTTCTACCTCTCTCTCTTTTCTTCTCTCTTTCTTCTTCTTTTTCAGTTTGTCCCTCTCTCTCTTTCTCTCACTTTCTTCCCATATCCTCCCCCCTCTCTCTCTTACCCATCTCCCCCATTTCTCTCTCCCTCTCTCCCTCCTTTCTCTATTGGTATCGCCCTCCTCCTAATTTTCGTTTTCTGTCTCTTCCTCTTTTTCTTCTCCTTTCTCCCCCTTCTACCCCCCCCCCTCTCTCACCATCGCTCTCCTCTCTATGTGTTATGCCATATGACATTCCTCCCTTTCAGTGAATCTAACAATATAAATCATGACTTGAATCTTGCTCCGCACCATTAACGCTACCCAAGCAATTCCGGCTTGACACAAAAACGTCACAGCGCGCACTGAAAAGCAGCGAAGAACTCTACGTCACACATCGCCATGTTCTATTTTTAGAACCCAATCGCGGAAGAGGAAAAGCCTAGTTTTTAAACTTTAACTTGTTTACTTTGCATGATTTCAGGCATATTCTTTTATGCACACATTGTTAGGAATTCAAAAAATTGAAAAAAGAAACAGCTTTAATATATATTATTTTGAAACAGAAGGTGTGCATATCAATACAAAAAGGTGCTTGCACAAGATTGGATCAACCGGCACAACATGTGTGCGGAATGATGGGAAAAGATTAACCTCTCTTAGGTCCCTCAAGGGGGTCTTATACAACGGCAACGGGTAACAACTAACAAGATTAACATCTGATAAATGTACTTGCTTAGAGTTATTTTTCTTATTTCATCCGCTCCTGGTTTGGGTCGGTATCAGTAATACTGAAATTATACTATAATGTGATCGGCTCAGATAGGAGTCCTGATCCCCACACTTACATCTCTCTCTCTCTGTCTCTGTCTCTCTGTCTCTCTCTCTCTCTCTCTTCTCTCTCTCTCTCTCTCTCTCTCTCTCTTTCTCTCTCTCTCCGTCTCTCTNTCTCTTTCTCCCTCTGTATCTCTGTCTGTTTGTCTCTCTCTCTCTCTCTCTCTCTCTCTCTCTCTCTCTCTCTCTCTCTCTCTCTCTGTCTCTCTCTGTCCATTCCCTGTCCCTTTCTTTATCTCTGTGTTTAACGTCTCTAAGATCTCCCGGAATACACTACACGGCTAAAGGGGCTGGCCAATGTTATTTTTGTTCTTATATAAGCCAGTTTAGAAGACAATATTTATACAAGTCTTGTATCTGCTCCGCTTTTTCTTCCCATATATAGATACGATGTTTATATAAGATCACTAACTATTAAAATGAAGATTTCTCCGTTACCAATCCCCTCTTCCGTTCTCTTTCCTCCTCTTCCTTTCTCTCTTCCCCCCTCCAGCCATCCAACCGTAACAGTTCGCTGTGGCCAGGCATGCAAGACAGCACAAATCTGTTAATTCTACCCCAAAAAGGCGTATTTTTTACGGGAATTCTTACACCTTTTGCTTACAGAACTATACCGCTCAATGCCTGGTTGGGTTGGCAGGGGACCCTGACAGTCTCAGTGGAGCGTGTCCCTCCGCCTCGATAGGTACAAAAGATGACATAGATCTAGAGGTCTAGTTCCATTCCAGGCGCCAGCCACTTGTTCCTGCCCCGGGCCAGATTTATACAACTGGAGGAGCCTAGATTCAGACTCCTGTTACTGTTAGATCTATATATACATGTATATTATATATGCGTTGCTTTACCAGGCTAGATAAACAGATCTGGATTTCTAGATCTAATCTAGATAGGCGTATACTGCTTTTTTTAAGGATACATTCCAGAGGGTTCGGTAACGGTGTTAGATATCTCGCCTACAGGATTACGACGTCAGTGCGACAGTGCTTTATGGACTAGTCTTGTGAACAGGACGTGGCAATTTTGTCAACTTTAATGTAAGTAACGTGGGAAGCTGGTTTCCTTATTTTGTGGTCTGAGGAATCATAAAATTACACATTAAAACATTACATTAAATTTTGACAAGTTTCCTGGAGGTTGATGGGTTTATTTTAGTGTGTGCTAATTTTTACACATAATACTAAACTGGGATACTCGAAAGTAAATTAATGGTGAATTATAATGTAAAACTAGATATAATAGATCTACATTTTCATTTCTAATCTTGAGCCCATTTCTTGGGTTTCGGATTTTCTGAGTTAAACAATAATTATAAGAATTGAAGATATTCATCTAGGCCTATATTTTTGTATTATATTGACAAAGAGTCAAAATATAGATTTATATCATGGGATAACAACGACAGTGCTTTATGAACTAGTCTTGTGAACAGAACGTGGCAACTTTGTCAACTTTAATGTAAGTAACGTGGGAAGCTGCTTTCCTTAATTTGTGGTCTGAGGAATCATAAAATTACACATTAAAACATTACATTAAATTTTGACGAGTTTCCTGGAGGTTGATGGGTTTATTTTTTTAGTGTGTGCTAATTTGTACAGGTACCACTAAACTGCGATACTCGAAAGTAAATGATGAAATATAATGTAAAATTAGATATAATAGATCTATATTTTCATTCCTAATCTTGAGTCCATTTCTTGGGTTTAGGATTTTCTGATAAATGATATAATTATAATTGTTGAAGATATTTATCTAGACCTAATTTTTGGTATATATTGGTAAAGAGTCAAAAATATAGATTTATACCAGAGGATTTCAGTTACAGTGCTTTATGAACCTGCAATTTGTACGAATGTACGTACGATTTTTTTAACCTTTAATCAAAGTAACGTGGGAATCTGGTTCCATTTTTTGTGGTCAGAGGAATCATAAAATTACACATTAAAACATTACATTAAATTTTGACAAGTTTCAATCTATATGTTCATTCCTAATTTTGAGCCCACTTCTTGGGTTTAGCATTTTTCTGAGTTATACAATAATTATAATAATGGAAGATATTTATCTAGACCTAATTTTTGGTATAAATTGGTAAAGAGTCAAAAATATAGATTTATACCAGAGGATTTCAGTTACAGTGCTTTATGAATCTTCCACCTGTACGAATGTACATGTCAGGTTTGCTACCTTTAATGTAATTAACGTGGGGAGCTGGTTCCCTTAACTGGGGTCTTAGGAATCCTCAAAATAACATTTAACTTAACATTTCACAAGTTTCTGGAAGTTGGTGTATAGTTTTGATACTATTTACACGTCATTCATAACTGAGATACGCGAAAGTAAAATCATCAATTTAATGTAACAAGTTTGTATTCTTAACATAGAGCCCATTTCTTGAGTTAAGGATTTTCTGAGTTATTAAATAAATAATAGATGAAGATCTTTATATCGAACTAATTCTTGGTATTATATTTATAAAGAGTTAAGAATCTAGATTAGGGGATTACAGTCATAGTATGTTATGGATGTGTACGAATGCACATGCCAAATTTGTTACTTTCATTATTGATGTAAGTAGTATGGGAAGCTACGTCCCTTATTTTGTGGTCGAAAGGATCATGAAAATGACACCAAACTTAACATTTCACAAGTTCCTGGACGTTGGTGTATAGTTTTTGCTTGTTTTTGCAGATAACTCTGAGACACGCATAGGAAAGTCATAACATTTTTTTTAACACCACAATTATTATATTTCATTTCAAATATAGAATCTAATAGCGGTAAGTGCAACGTTGGTAAGCCTACAACTCATCTTGGGATATGGGAATAAAAAGTGGCTTTGTTTAACGTCCACCATATGCACTATAGAGGCTATATTGTGGACGGGCCCCAAGACTGACGTCTGACAATTTTACGTGCTGCCACACACAAAACAGAGTGGGGATACCATGACTCCTGTCTCAGCCGGTCACATCAAACTGACACCCACCCAACCAGTAGGGAGCGCAATCGCCAGAGCTCGAACCTGGACCTTTTGCGTCGGAAGCTGATGTTCTACTACCCTTGGGCCACTTCGCCCCCCACCTCCAGCATTACGCCTTTTTATTATTTCTCAAATTAAAATACTGTATGATATTTCATATTGGGCAAATATTATTATGAAAGACGCTGGCCTTTGTATGAGGGCACCACCAAGCAGTTACGACATTCATGATCTTTACCTAATTATGTTTTCTCACCTGCATGGCCTTTATCAAATGCACTGAGAGGGAGAGAGAGAGAGAGAGAGAGAGAGAGAGAGAGAGAGAGAGAGAGAGAGAAAGAGAGAGAGAGAGAGAGAGAGAAAGAGAGAGAGAGAGAAAAAGAGAGAGAGAGATAGATATAGAGAAAGAGAGAGATATAGAGAGAGAGAGAGAGACAGAGAGAGAGAGACAGAGAGAGAATAAGACAGACAGAGACAGAGACAGACAGACAGACAGACATACATACAGACAGAGACAAAGCAATACAGACACACAGACAGGCATCCATGCAAATAATTATACATAAATCACAGAGCGAGTAAAAGATAGAAGGAAGGCGATAATTAAAGAATGAACGAGAGAAGGAGGAAGATAAAAAGGTAAAGAGACATATGATCGAACGAGACTGAGAGATGTAGAGCAATAGCACGAAAGAGACAAAGAGAGCGGTAGAGAGAAAGAGAGAGAGAGAGAGAGAGAGAGAGAGAGAGAGAGAGAGAGAGAGAGAGAGAGAGAAAGAGAAGAGAAATACAGAGAGAGAATGTTGCACTTTGACAGATGCAGGAATAGAGAGATGCAGGAATAGAGAGATGCAGGAATAGAGAGATGCAGGAATAGAGAGATGCAGGAATAGAGAGATGCAGGAATAGAGAGATGCAGGAATAGAGAGATGCAGGAATAGAGAGATGCAGGAATAGAGAGATGCAGGAATAGAGAGATGCAGGAATAGAGAGATGCAGGAATAGAGAGATGCAGGAATAAAGTGATGCAGTTTTAAAATTTTTATTTATTTATTTATTTATTTTTTTTTTTTTTTTTTTTTTGGTTGGGTGCTTGAATGGTAGGGCGCTGGTCTCCAATTCTAGGGGTCGCGGTTGGATTCCCCAACAGCCAGTATTTGTCTAACTTCGTCTGTATAAACTGGTTGTGTCGATTAGTTAATGATCACCGCTAGAGATGGTGATCCAGGAGTCACCCCGCCCTGTCTCATGTGTGGCAGCACGTAAAATTGTCAAAAGTCAGTCTTGGGGCCAGTTCAACATTTAACCTATATAGTGCTGGCGTTGGACGTTTAACCATCCTAACTCAACGCCGGCATTATAATTAAAGTCTCATCTGAATTTGTGTAAAAGTGAGAGATTTCAAGGGGATGTTTTTGCGTATGTGGGTCGATTTAAATAAGACAGTTGCTTGCTTCTTTTATCATTAGTAAAACTTATCTATGAAATATTGGTCAACCGCTTTAATTTCAATAAAGAAAATAATAGAATGCGCACGCGACGCGCTAGCTGACCGTATCAATAACCCTGTGAGCTCTTTTTGTGAAACATCTCCATAATTCTATTGTCTCTGGTATTATTATCATCACGGAGTGCTGTGCCGGTTGGCGTTGTTGACAATGTCCATCCACATCTTTCTGTCCTCGTAGTTCACAACCATTGCTTACACTGATTTATCTTCCTAGCCCGTCCCTGAAAATTTATTTTCTCTCTTACTGCCTGTCGCTCTCTTTCCGTTATCCTTTTCACTTTTGTAATGAGTGCACAATCATAGCATTTGTTAAAACAAAAGTGGCTGGAGAACTACAACAACAATAATAACAACAAGAACAACAGCAGCAACAACAACAGCAATAGGCGCAACTACAACATTATCACCAACAAACAACAACAATGACCACAACAACAATAACAACAACAACAACAACAACAACAACAACAACAACAACAACAACAATAACAAAAACATCAAAAACACTTTGCTCAAAGTTCAAGTGTTCTGACAATGCGAACACGGACGCATAGCCTTGATACGTACGGAAATCTGCTCCAGCCTCCAAATACAGCTCTGTCCTAGACCTACGGAGCCAATTAGCAGTCCAGAAAAACAAAAAACAAAAACACGATCATGCATAGGGGCTTGAATACGCCACACGTTTTCATCATGTGGATGGCAAAGCCTGTCTTATCCTTGCCTTGGCAGAGAGTCGCCCTAGTCCTAAAGAAATTTTTTTGTTAAGAAAACATAAAATAAGATATAACTTTATATGTTCTTTCAAAGTACATTACAATTTTGGTGGTCCATGTCTACAGCAAGAAAAAGTATAGACAGTAACAGCAAAAGAGTCGGCATATTGATAAGTAGTAGTAGTAGTAATAACAATAATTCTAGTAAAAGTAATAATAATAAAATAATAGTACTTGTTATTACAACAATCATTCAAATAATAAATCAAGAAACTGCATTACAAAAATTTAACTGCGACAGGCAGAAACGAATTGTTATAACCTTTGAAGTCTTTTATGCTCTTTGCCTCCCCGTCGATGACTGGCTGTAAAGGTGGTGCTTTTCGTCTTTCGAAATTGAAGCAAACTTTCTTATACATTTGCATAAATATATTATAGCTACGTGGGGGGAAGATTCTCTGGGTTAGAGGATATGCCACAAATTAAACATTATCTTCTTTACCATTATTTTATTAAATAATCTCACCCTCTTTGCCTTTCACCATTGACAAGGTATAGACCACGAACCAGCAGAAAGCACAATTTCTTTCTATATTGGGCATGTTTTATGAGTTCCCACCCATTCATGGCTCTTGTCATAAGAAATTTACATCAAACATTTTTTAATCCGTGTCGGATTACAAACTTGGCTATAAAGGTCCATATTTAGCCATGTTTCATTTCACAAGTAAAAAAAGTACAGTGGCTTATGGTTCCTAGAACCTCACAAACTAAAACGGTTGCAGACTCAATATAGCTAAAACACCTTTTCAACCATTTTAACAGAACACCTTTTCTTCAATCCAGATTGATCTGACAAGTGCCATTCAATCCTCGATCATCTTTGCAAGCCCACAGAGCGATACTTCTGACTAGAACCAAAGACGCCATTACAGCAAGGATAACCGGAAAACCCTCTCGTGGATTCTTTGGAGTATTGTCAACAAGGTGCCGAAAGACACAGATATAACCAATCTGGTTCTAAAGATCACCTCACTCTGAGCTGCGGCCACAAGACTTTGTCGTGCAGCCAACCATGGATTTTTCATCCTTCGTGAAAGAGGAAGATGGATCAAAACAACCCAACGTCACACTGGTAAAGGTAAGTGAAGTTCATTCAATGAAACAGTTATCTAAGTTTTCGTAAAGAGTCGTTTTACAAAGACTGTGGCATAAACAGGTGTATAAGCGGGGATTGAACCGCGGACGTGTTGCTTTCAACCAAAGTCACCAACTGATTGAAATATACATGTATAATAATTATGTAAAAATCATTCTTAAGATAAATGATCATAACAAAGGCATTGTTTTAATCAACTCTGTCAAAAATCTATAACTACTACTATCCTTTCCTGTTCATTTGAAACAGTTTATATACGAAGACCACAGGGGAAAAACCGGACATGTCACAAATTTGAATATTTTAAGTTATACCCCTTAGATTATAAAGGGCGCTTAATTTTATCATAACGGTAAAGAGTGGTATGGAAAAACCGGACATGTCACCTCAAATTCGCAGGATAAAAAAATGTATCCTTTAATAGATAACAGATTTTCAAAGTTTAAAATTCAAATAACTGAAAACTTGCCAGATGTGACATGTCCGGTTTTTCCCCTGTGGTCTTCTGATTATACATTAGTAATTGTGCAGACTGAGAGATCTGATTTAATTCTGCGTGGATACATAATTATAGATTTCATCCGTGAGTCTTGACTCTTGAATCTACTATTTTTTTTAACTATGCTTAAAGTTTTAAAGAAACACCATTTAACCCATAATTATAATCTAAAAATTATATCACTTGGCTTGCACATAACGAGTCTTTACTGATTGATTACCTAGCGTCTCATTGCTTTGATGGAATGGTACTGTCTCCTTATTATGTTTGTTGTTGTTGTGTTTTTTTGTGTGTTTTTTTGTTGTTTTTTTTTATAAACCCCGGTCATGTAAAAATCTTTGTCCATGAGTTATTACCATTATACAATTTTCTCACTCACTCACTGGAGTATAGTTATGACTGTGCATTACTCGTACTAGTACAAATTTGCATGTTGTCACTGTATTCATTGTAAGAATTAATGGAACCCGCTTAACTTTTTCACATTGCATGATTTTAGGCCCATTCCATGTGTGAAAGTTATTTTTGGGGAATTTTCAAAAATATGTAAAGGTTTTTAGCTTTGGAAATTATTATTTTGAAATGGAAGGAAGCCATGCAGATCAATAAAAAAATGTGGTAGCGCAACAACGTATCAACCCGCTCAACATAAATTATGTCCTCGGTGATGGGAAAAGGTTAAAACCAACTCTGCTTAAGATAAATTACAGCTTTAGGTAAACCTTTTCTGGAGCAAGGGTTACTTTTTTATGCTTTGTTTAAAATATATTATAAATTGGACTAAGACAAACTTTCAGACTGTTCCAAAATGGTTTACTTAAGCGAATTCAACAACAGGCGTTGGGCAATTTCGTCGTTTTATAATCATGCGTGGTTTCAATTGCCCTTATCATAAATTTATATGGATCACTAGAAGCAACTCTTTAGGAATAATTCGCACCTAGAAGACAAGAGTAACACCCCTTTGATCGCGGGACATTATTATTATACCTCAAGCGCGAGATAAAATCGTAACTGCTGCGCTCTATTTCCTGTTTATTTTTTATTTTTTAAGGGAAGTTAAGTTTAGTTTAGTTGAGTTGGTTTAACGCCCACGTCAGAACTAGAAAGGGTATATTGTAGACAGGTCCCAAAACTGACGTCTGACAGTTTTATGTTACACATGTCACATCTGTTCACATTAATATACTGACAACAACCTGACCAATCAGGGCCGAAGTCGCCAGGACGAGGCTCGAACCGCGAACCTCCTGCTCTACGACTTAAGCCATTTCGCCCTCCCCGCCATCCTTTTTTCTAAGGGAAAAAGTGTATAGTGTTGGTACGCCAATATGAGAGTCATCGAGGGACTTGTTTATTTTCTTTTGTTGAAACAAACAATGGCAATGAATCCTTCCTAATTATAACAACTGTATTAATTTTTGTGCCAAAGACATGAAGATTCAATACACGAGAGCAGGGGAAGAAAAAACTCATAGATAGATTTATATAAAGAATAGTAGTAGCATTGTATGTTCTTTAATCACATTTTCCTGCTTGTTAATTAGAAATCTTTGCACACTAGATAAGATTTAAATATGTCTAGATCTACTTTGATTTAGGGTAAAACTGACTTATACCAGGAGACGCGTCATATAGTACGGCAGTAAATACCTGTTTATTATAAAATACCAAAAGCGACCCAAAACCTCAAATAAAGAATTTACCGCTTTAAGGTAAACATTCCTTTTCTTTTATTTTTATTTTATTTCTTCACGCATGGCTGCATGTGTCGCAAATCAAAATAATAACTAATGCACTTTAAAAGTAGAACTCTAATCTCCCTTGCTATTTTATGATCCACCACAAAACCGCATTATTATCTCCTTTGTGACTCTGAAAGGATACAATTTCAATTCAGTGGTGACAAGTGAAAGAGGCAGACTGTCTCCATCTAGATTTAACGTAGCTGGGAAAAAGGGGGGTTGGGGGGTCGTAGCGATGCGAGCGGCGCAAGTGGTAGAGCGTTGATCTACCAAGTGAGAGGTACCTGGTTCGGAACCAACTATTGGTCAAATGTTTACTTGTCTGATTTCGCTATCTGCACTGTCTCTATGTGGCAGCAAGTAAAATTGTAAGATGTTAGTCTTGGGGCCCGTCTACAATGCAGCCTAGATAGTACTCTAGGTAGAGACAGACTTAAAGAAACACAAAGGAAATACAAAATCAAAGACAGAGGGGTGTGAGAGAAAGACATAGACAGAGAGAGAGAGAGAAAGAAAGAGAGAGAGAGAGAGAGAGAGAGAGAGAGAGGGAAGAGAGAGGGAGACAGTGATAAAGAAACAGAGAGACAGATCGGTAGAGATGGTTATCTTCCCACACAGAGAGAGAGAGAGAGAGAGAGAGAGAGAGAGAGAGAGAAATAGAGAAAGACAGACATAGTGGCTATTGTTCGGAGAGAGAGAGAGATACAGAGAAAGAGAGTGAAAAGCAGCGACAGACAAAGGCCGAAAAAACGCAGAGACAGATTGAGCGAGAAAGAGAGGGCAGGCAAAGAAGAGGAAGAGAGAGAGAGATAGAGGAGATAAGAGATAGAGAGAAAAACACAGACACAAGGAAAGATGGTTATCTTCCCTCAAACGTCCCCATGCCTAGCGGCTAATGTTTATTGCCCATTGAGAAGCAGGCGACGGAGTCATGTGGGGTCAAGGTCGGAGCTATTCTAGCCATCATAGTACATAATTATACATAGAGGTTTTGCGATAAGGGGACAGATAGACAAAACGAAGACGATACGTAAGAGATTCTGCACCGTGAAGCACTGCATTGCACGGCATGGCGTTTTTTTCTTCTCTACACACCGTAGCGCACCGCTCTTTTTTGTGCTGCACGCACTATGATAAAGGCCTTGTGATAAATGGACACATCGCCAAAACGAAGACAATAGTTAAGGGAATCTGCAACGGAAAGCACTTCACTGCACCACATTGCGCGTTTTTGTTTGTCTATACACAGCGCACTTCTCTTTCATGTGCTGCATGTACCATAGGCCTAATAAAGGCCTTGCGATAAATGGACACATAGCCAAAACGAAGACGATAGGTAAGGGAATCTGCACCGTGAAGCGCTGCATTGCACCACGTTGTGCGTTGTTTTTTTCTCTTCACACCGCAGCGCACTGCACTTTCTTGTGCTGCACGCACTATGATAATGGCCTTGCGACAAATAGACACATAGCCAAAACGAAGACGATAGGTATGGGACTCTACACGTACCGTGAAGCACTGCACTGCACCGCTTTGCGCGTTTTTTGTTTTTGCTTTTTTCTACACGTAGCGCACTGCACTTTTTGTGTGCTGCATGCACCATAATCATAGCTTTGCGAGATTGGGACTGATAGGTCTGCACTCACGAGCTCAATCATAGCCCTAACCTAGACTTACGGAGCCAATGTCCAATCAGAAAAACCCCATCCCGTACGGGCGTGATTATGTCATCGTTCTCGTCGTGGAGTTCGCACGCCTGTCCTGAGTGTAGTTAGGTTTCTTCTCAATATAGACGTGTCACATTCTTACCTCGACACGCCTCACGGGGCAAATCTAGTGGCGATTATTATCACTGTATTGGATAAACACACCAGCTTGGGAGGGATGAGGTGCAAAGAATAAAGCGTGCAGCTTCTTATTAAAAGGCTTCTAGTTCGATGCCCACTTAAATCACATCTTACCTACTGGTTAGTTTGTTGTTTGTATATGATTGTATAATGTGACTGACCAGGTTCAGGGGATCTTGGTTTGAGGTCCCGTCCGACTGAGAGAATAGCCATGGTATCTGTATGGCAGCTAATAAAATCTTGTCAGATATTCGTCTTGCGATTCGTCTATAATACACACTATTATTGTTGTTTTGACATTTTTGGATGCTATGCAACTAACTGAACTAAACTCAACGCAGCTGTCTATTATTTTTGCGCCAGATAGCTCAGTTAGTAGCACGTAGGATTAGATATCAGGAAATCCAAAGTTTGATCCTCTTTTATTGGTCTCTAATTAAACCGCAGTCTAAATAAAAAAGGAAAACTAAGGGATATAATGCATAATTTCTACTGGTCGAAAACTGTTTTACCGCCGTTAGCTCCCCAGACTTCTTTTGAGTGTGTGTGGATGTTATCTATCGTTTCAACTGCACAATTCTTAATATATCTTTACATTCTTCAGTAGCCCTGAGGTAGAACATCGGTTTCAGACGCAAAAGGTCCGTGGTTCGAGCCCTAACGATGTTGCTCCCTACTAGGTTGGTCGGTGTCAGTTTCATGTGACCGGCTGTATGGCAGCACATAAAATTGTCAAACGTCATACTTAGGGCCCGTCCACAATATAGCCTTTATATCGATATAGCCAATAAAGGTGCTGATGTTGGACGTTAAACCAACACAACTACAATTACAACTCGTCTTTTTTTTTTGTAAATTCCTGATGCTTTTGAATATGATAATGTCCATTATTTTGCGCTTTCTTATTTCTTTTATCAAAACGTCGAAATTGATGTCTACTGGAGCTCAGTGCTAGCTAAAATTTTCTTTCAAGTCTCACGCCCATCTGGCGTTTCTTTTAACCGGAAAAGGAAGAAGATGATCTTTTCAAAACCGTGAAAATGTATTTTCCCTTTTCTACCAAGCGGCCAGGTTTGGAACCTCATTAGCTCACGCATCACACATGCATGCATGCACATCTGAAAGAAAAAAGATGTCAGGCCGTCTTAGTTCATTTAGCTTCTTACAGTTCTTTGTTTTATTTAAGAAATTTCTTCTAAATTTTCTTAACTCTTTTCAGTAGTTTCGATTCATGCTATGAGCGCCAGCATTTTGCACACTAAAATGTTGCGCGTTTCCGCTGCATAATTATTTCAAGGCTAATGCCATCCCATAACGAACGCCCCATACCACAGAATTCTATGGGAACATACACAATTCCATGCTCACGTACAATCATGACTTGCGGCTGTAGATATATAAATATAACTCTCCCCTATGTATTTTTTCTATCTGCCTGTATGTCTGCCTGTCTTAATATCTGCCTTTATGTCTCTCTATTTGTTTGTTTGTCTCTCTCTCTCCCTTCCTTCCTCCCTTTCTCTCTCTCTCTCTCTCGCTCTATTTCTCTCTCTGTCGCTCTCTTTCTCTCTCTTCCTCCCTCTCTCCGCCTTTTTCTTTTTCTCGCCCCTGTTTTGCTTTCTATCCCCTCTCTCTGTTTCTCTCTGCCACTGTCTTACTCTATCTCACCATTCTCTTCCCCACTTCCTTTTTCTCCTTCTCCCTCCCCCCTCTCTCTTTTTCTCCCTCCACTCTCTCTCTCCGTCTCGATTTCTCTCTCTCTCTCCTTCTCTCTCTCTCTCTCTCAGCCACACCCTCTCTTTAAATCCACCCATTTTTATTAAAATAAACTTTTTGGACGGATGCACTTCAAAATAAGATTCTAGCATGCTTCCAAACTCCTCTTTGTCTTTCGTTATCTACCTCCTATGAACCTCCCTCTCCCTCCCTTTTTCTAGACTAGCACAAACCATAAAAAAATCACCTCACTTGAGTGTCATTTTAATTGCGTGATGTTTTATTACATAACGGAAAGTCCCACTGAGACGGTGCGCAAAGAATGTCATACGGAAATCCAATGCATTCTGCTCGTAGTTGGTTCAAAAGGCAAATAGAGGCGTTGCGATTACATGTTCCATTGTGAAAACGAGGACGATACGTAAGGTAATCTGCATCGGCGTCCAGTCATAACTATATCCTAGACTTATTGAGCCTAATAGCCATTGTGAGACCCCGTGCTTTAGGGGCGTGGTTATGTCATCCGATAATGTATGTATATTGCAAAGTCTGTGATGTCGGATCTTAGCGCAATGTGACAACACAGGAAGCTCAGATGGTAGAACGCATGCCTATTGAGCAAGAGATCCGAGTTTCGATCCTGGACAAGTACTTTTGCTTGCTTTGAAGGGAAGTTACTTTTCCCTAATGGGATAATCCAGGAAACTGACAAACTAGTGTTGTAAGTACAAAGTCGCGGTAAGCTTACACGTTGTTTTAAGATAATGACTAAGGAGTCCTGGTATGCTTACTGTCTCTATGTGACAGAACGTGATATTCTCAGACGTTATTCCTTGTCTTGGTCGCCGTGCAGGAATCTTCTTTAGAACTTAGAATTAGTTAAAGCAGAAGAAGAGAGTTAAAACCTACATAGAGCTGCCGTTGGACGCTGAGCGACAAAATCAAATTCGAAAGTCTCACCTACAGAGCGCACTCTGTCTGTTAGTTTTATGGTGTGAGGAAAACTTTCGCCCCCTCTCAAACTCATCCTCTTTCTTAACCACTCACTTTCCCCATCTCATGTTTCTCCTAATTTCACTCCCTCTCTCTCTATCTACCTATCTCTCTCTCTCGCTCTCTCTCTCTCTCCTCTCTCTCTCTCTCTTACCTGCAAAAAAAGCAACAATGCCATTCTAGTCTGAAACGGTTGTGGTGTAAGAAAAACTTTGCCCCCTCTCACCTTCCTCTTTCTGACCCACTCACTCTCCCCCTCTCATGTTTCTCCATATTCTCGCTCTCTCTCCTCCTCTCTCTCTCTCTCTCTCGCTCTCTCTCTCTCTCTCTCTCTCTCTCTCTCCCTCTCTCTAACTAACTCTCTCTCTCTCTTTCCTACAAAAAAAGCAACAATACCAATCTAGTCTGTTATGGTGTGAGAAAAACTTTGCCCCCTGTCGCCTTCCTCTTTCTGACCCACTCTCTCTCTCCCTCTCAAATATCTCCAATTATCTCTCTCTCTCTCTCTCTCTCTCTCTCTCTCTCATACAAAAAGCAAAATACTATTCTAGTCTGTTATGGTGTGAGTAAGACTATGTCTTATCGCATAGAGCAAAGCGAGGTCTCCAACCTGGCTCTCGTCACGCCTGTCTGGATTGTCTCCCCTGACTTAACTATCTGGTCGCGGTCGTGGACAGAGAGACCTGGGGCTGAGGGAACTCCGGGAACTCCCGGATCTGAGCTGCGAGAATCCCCTGATAACATGCCTGAGGTCTGGCAACAAAGGAGGGGGGGATCCATAGCGGAACAGAAACGAAGGGAATGTACCTGCGTCCAATCGTGTTTTTATTTTAACTTATGACACGAATGAGTAATCAGATTATCATAATTTATGCCAGGGGGGCGTGATTTATATTAACCATTGGTGTTTGTGTTAATCATGCTTTTACACGATCTGTGCAGTAGTAGTTTTAGTTGAGTTGGTTTAACGTCCAACATCAGCACTAATTAGGGTATATGTGGACGGGCCCCAAGACTGACAGGACGGGGATACCATGTCTCCTGTCTCATCCGGTCACATTAAACTGACTCCGACCCAACCCGTAGGAAGCGAAATCGCCAGGGCTCGAACCACGGTCCTTTTGCGTCGAAAGCCGATGTTCTACCCCAGGGCCATCGCGACCCCTACACGATCTGTGCGCTAGTAGAGGCACATTGCCTGGGGGTGAGGCGTATACATTATCGCACTAAAAGGTCGAGGTGAGATCTGGATGAGTTGGAAGTAAGAATCCCCTGATAACACTGTTATTCGGTTCGTACGCCTGGAGTGAAGAAGACTTGGGGGTGAGGTATTACAGACATTGCTATAAAAAAGCACATAGGGAAAAGAAAGACGATAAGTAAGGAATCTGCCCCGTCCAATTGTCCAATCATAGCTCTATTCTAAGAATCCCATGCTTAGAGACGTGGTTTCTATCACCAGTTCCGGTCATGTAGATCATAAAGCTTGTATGTGTGTACTTACACGGTCTGTTCGCCAGAACCTGGGCATAGCCGTCTAGAACATACATGGACGTGACCTGGAGGTGAGGCATATAATCCCTCTAGAACAATATGGAGGAATATGGCCTGGGGTGAGGCATATATATATATATATATATATATTCCTGTAGAATGTCGAGCATGAGACCAGGGTGAGGTGCAAGAATCCGCTGATAACCCCGTCACACAGTCTGTACGTGAGCCAGGAGAGTATGGGGACCTGGGGCTGAGGCATAAAATCCCTCTAGAAGGTCGAGGGTGGTACCAGGGTGAGGTGCAAGAATCCACTGATAACTAGCTAGCGTCACTTATACGCCAGCATACGCCGAGCCAGTGTACGCCATTACACGTTGTGCGATCTATACAACGATATGGATAACATAATCCTGCCTTTTAGGTAAGAGAGTTCCTGATCGCTTACCAACTTCGTAGGTCTCAGATAGAGCTATGATTGGATGCTGGTGCAGAATCCTTACCTAACGTCTTCGTTTTCTCTATGGACAGAGTAATCACAAGGTATGTATTGTGTACGAGACCTGGTGGTTAACAACATCCCAGTCCTGGAATCTCCAGGATAGGCGGCTCGTCTGTTTATAGATAAGGCGTTTATTTATGGCTTTGTTCTAATGAAGGAGGGGAAGTTTCATTGTAAGTCTTACACTTACAGATATATTTTTTGTGTTATTATGTCTTGGTGTATGTGGGGAGAGAGAGAGAGAGAGGGAGAGAGAGATAGAGTGAGAGAGAGAGACAGAGAGAGAGAGAGAGAGAGAATGGCCCAAGTGGGAGATAGAGCGTTGGTCTCTAACGGGGAGGTCCCTTGTTCGAAACCCACCATTGGTCAAAAATGTATTTGTCCGATTTCGTTCCTTACTGGTTGGGTCGGTGTCAGTGTAATGTGACCAGCTGGGACAGGAGTCTTGATATCTCCGCACTGTCTCTGTGTGGCAGCACGTATATTATGCAGATATTAGCCTTGGTAAAAACCCGTGGTTTACAAAGTAGATAGGGTTCGGATTCTTCTTCTTGTAAAAACTATGCAAAAGAATTGGTATAATAAAATTGAGATTCATTTCTTTACCCCTGTCTATATCTGCTTCTTTCACTTCCTTCTCTCTCTCTCTCTCTCTCTCTCTCTCTCTCAGAGAGAGAGAGAGAGAGAGAGAGAGAGAGAGAGATTGCTTTTCACAATTATGGTTCTGTATGTCTTAACAGACAACGTAGATTTCTTACACAAGGGCACTTAACCCTAACATTCTCCAGAAGTCACGGATGTTTCGCCGGAATCCAAAATGGCAGATCTAGATCGAGATTAGAGACCTCACGTGACACGGTACATAGCAAAACGATAACGTCATGAAATGAATCGTATTCTAGGAATCTGCACGGGGGTCCAATCATAGCTCCATCCAAGGCTGACGGAGCCAATCAGCGATCAGAAAATCCAACACCCAGGAGGATTTATTACGTTATCAATTACTGTAGTCTGTATCACAAGGACTGTGTTGAACAGATTTTTTTTTTTTACTTCTGTTCACTTTTGGTCAGTCTGCTAGTACCATGGTCTATAGGATATGGGTGAGCGGGTACCAATCAGACCACTATAGATCACCGACTTCTATACCAGCATGGCGCCTTGAAGTTAGGTGGTAGAGCTTTGGTTTACTAACCGAGAGGTCGGTCCCAGTTCGAAACTCAGGATTGGTGAAGATGCATTTTGTCTGATTTTTACCCATACAGTAACTAATTAGGCCGATGGCAGAATAAAAATGTGTGTGTGTGTGTCGTTAAGACAGGACTCCAAGTCTTCTACCAGTGTCTCTGTGTGGCGGCACACAAAAATTGCCAGACGTTAGTCCGTCCACAAAATAGCCGATATAGTGGTGAGATTGGACGTTAAACAACAAACAGATAAACAGATAGACAGACAAACAGAGAACGCAAACATAGAGATATACACATTGAGACACAACGAGAAAAAGGAAAAATAGATAAAGAGAAAGCGTTGCAGAGTGACAAAGATAGAGAAAGAAAGACACAGAGAGAGATAAAGGAGAGAGAGAGAGAGAGAGAGAGAGAGAGAGAGAGAGAGAGAGAGAGAGAGAGAGAGAGAGGTCAAAAGAAAAAGAAGCCATTGACTCTGTAAAGAAAGAGATAGAAACAGGGAGAGGAGTACAGAAAGAGACAGAGACAGAGAAAGAGAAGATAAAGAGAGAAAAGAGATAAAGTTATAGAGAGCAGTAGCTCTATAAAATGAGACAGCGAGAGAGACAATAACAGTCTTCTTCACACTGAACTTCATGACCAGTCCATTCAACCTCCCCCAAACTGTACACACCTTTCCCGGTTACTCTGTGTTTGTCTCCCGTGCATTGAGAGAGAGAGAGAGAGAGAGAGAGAGAGAGTGAGTGAGAGAGTGAGAGAGAGCGAGAGAAAGAGAGAGAGAGAGAGGGTGAGAGAGAGCGAGAGAGAGAGAGAAAAGAGAGAGAGTGTGTAAGAGAGAGAGAGCGGGAGAGAGAGCGAGAGAGAGTGAGAGAGAGCGAGAGAGAGTGAGACCTAGAGTGAGCGAGAGAGACAGAGAGCGAGAGGGAGAGAGAGAGAGAGTGAGAGAGAGAGCGAGAGAGAGAGAGAGAGCGAGAGAGGGGGGAGAGAGAGAGCTAACTCGAAGAGTCAAGCCCGTGAGCGGACAGGCGGCAGTTGAGCGGTGAGCAGTCCTGAGGCGGAAGTCCCTCTTTCCCTCTAAAACGACCGTGAGTAAAAAAAAAGATTCGACGGGTGCAATATGGATAGAGGTTTCCTGCTTACACTGAAGTTTCAAACTTGTTTACTGTGGTGCTGTATGACGGTTTATTCGCATGTCTTAATTTGTGTTGAAAGCTCATCGTGACCTTGTAGTTATACTTGCGGCCGTTGATCTAGACCTTCTGGCTAGGTATAGGTGATACAATAGCGGCCTTGTGGTAAAGAAGGTCATAAAGAAATTGAAGACGACATGTAAGAGAATATACACCGACGCCCAATCATAGCTCTGGACTGAATGTCTAGACTTTTGTAGCCAATGGCCCATTAGAAAATTTCTATTAACAGTAATCGGTGGTAAATAAGCGATCCATAAAGGGCGTCATTATGTCATTGCTAACGCCATGTAGATCACAAATTATGTAATGCTGGTTCACCAACAATGCCACTGCACAGTGGGCGAACTAGACCGTGAGTTTGTGATTCGCGGTGCTGACAGATGATAGGATTTTCCCCTTTACCCCACACAAAATCTTAGAGTGAGCGACAGACTAAAAACATGCTATGAATCCTATGATAAGAGAACCGCACCACTTTCTGGTGCGCACCAACTATAATCTTTATGACTAAGCTTTGTGCTCACTGGTGCGGTGTGCGGTGCTCAACGCACAGTCTGTCAACGGCCGCCTGTAGATTTAGATGGTTGTGATGACAGGACAAGACCCGTAAACCTGAGGCATTACATTTTTTTGCTCCGGAATTTTTGTAATCACTGTTTTTCATACCGGTGTTATAACTTTACTAGGTAAAAGTGTAGCGTACAAGTGATCAAATACATCAAATTAACCTCAATGTTAATACAAGTGATCAAATACATCAAATTAACCCCAGTGTTAGAAGTAAAATTGTGAATCTACCTCTGTGCTAGAAGTAAAATGGTGAATATATACAACCGTGCTAGAGTAGAAGTATAATCGTGACTCTACCCCCATGCTAGAGTAAAGGTAAGATCGTGAGTCTACCTACGTGCTAGAAGTTTTAAGTTGTGAATCTACCTCGTCGCTAGATGTAACATTGTGAATCTATCTCTGTGCTACATGTAAAATCGTTAATCTTTATCGGTGTTAGAAGTAAAATCGTGAATCTTTCTCGGAGCTAGATGACATGATCAGGCCCATTACAAAAAGATTTCTGATTGCTCACTGACTCCGTATAGCTAGAATAGAGCTATCATTACATGCAGCTACAGACTTCTTTACTTATAGTCTTCATTTGCTACAGAACCCGCCATCGCAAGTTCTCAATACCATTATATTTACATCAGAGAAAACTGTTCTTTTAGACTCGTGTTAAAGCTCAGTAAAACTTTAAAAATCGGTGTTTGTCTACTCACAGTGGTTTGTGCTCTATTATTAAACGTTTTCTTCCTTGTGTTCCGTTTTGGATATGTATAAGACACTGCTGTTGTGATATGACCGTGTGTAATGAAGGAAAAAAACAAAATAGTGCCACCTAGTTATTTTCTCACATGGAATGTGAATATGATCAATACTACTACTTATTCTTTCATCAATTTATTTATGATATTTCAACAGAAATTAGTCTTGTTTATACATTACTCAATGTGAAAATTAAAGACCTTACTAAAAGGCAACATTACTCGTATCAACATAGATAGAGGGATTGGGAAATGGAGAGAAGTGAAAGCACGAAGGACTGCGAGATATAAAAATGAGACTTAGCAAAATGATTAAAGACTATACGTATACGTACAATCAAAAATTAGATATTCCCTGAAACAGGGGACAGGAAAATTATTGAAACTAAGAGAGAGAGAGAGGGAGAGAGAGAGAGAGAGAGAGAGAGAGAGAGGGGGGGAGAGAGAGAAAGGGAGAGAAAGATGGGGGGAATAAAAAAATACTTAGAGAGTTATTTGGAAAAAAAAGGAAGACTTTTGATACGTATAGGCATAAACAAATAGAGAGAGACAGAAAAGTGTACAGAGAGGAAGAGGCGGACACACAAGGAAACATGGATATGCAGAGATATAGATTAGTATATAAAGAGTGAAAAACAGGGAGATAAAATACCGAGATAGAGAGAGAGAGAGAGAGAGAGAGAGAGAGAGAGAGAGAGAGAGAAAAGCAGACAAAGATAGAGAGGGGGAGAGAAATAGGCAGACAGACATTGAGACAGAGATTGTGAGGCAGGCAGACAGACAGAATTGATAAAGAGACACAGAGAGACAGAAAGACAAAGAGAAAAAAAAACAGACAGACAGACACACAGGCAGACAACGAGAGATTGTGTGAGAGGTAAGAAAAACTGTTGATGAGTGTTGCCCCACCCCAGGTATACCAAATGTCAACGCCAAGTGCTCCGTTACAGGCGCTTCCGTACCCCATTGTCAGAGCTTTCATCCAGGCACTTCACTTAAACAGCATCAAAGACCTGGGGGTCGAGCTCTCACATTCCTACAGCTCTTTGTTTACAAGATCCAGTTGTTGCTTTTCTATCACACCCCTCTGACTTTTCTTGTTGAGTCTTAACGTTTTAGAGCATTACACTCGGCACTTTCTCCGTTGTAAATAATTTGATCAAAAAATGAATCAATATTTTTGACGACTCATCATAATTATGTCATGGATTCAACTTCATCGTCAGTTTTGTTCTGTCTTAATTATGATTGTATTCAATCTTTTAAGGGTATAATTTTTCTAGTTAACTCCTCTCACATACAGATCAAATTGCAAAGTTTGCTTTAATTAAAAGAGTAACAACAACAACAACAACAACAACAACAACAACAATAACAATAACAACAACAACAAT
Source organism: Elysia chlorotica (assembly GCA_003991915.1). Classification (NCBI taxonomy): domain Eukaryota; kingdom Metazoa; phylum Mollusca; class Gastropoda; family Plakobranchidae; genus Elysia; species Elysia chlorotica. The sequence continues at coordinate 96,565 of RQTK01000057.1, read as the reverse complement.
AATAATAATCATAATGATGATGATAATAGTAACAATCACAAGTTACTTCTATAGCGTCCAATTCCACAATGACTAGTCTTGAACGCTTCAGCACATTCATAGATTCTCACAATTTCACCGGTCCGTAGATAATTACAACTTGTCTCCTTCAAGTTTGTCTTCCTTTTCAAAAGTTTTTACAATGGAAACTCTTTTTCTATCAGTATTATTCTTGATAGGTTAAGTTAAGCCCCTACAGAAACGTTGGGAACCATGAATGAATTCAAAATAAGTCATTTAATTTGAAATACAGGAAGCAAAGGATGATCAAAATGAGAAAGATAGTGAGAGAAAAAGGGAGAGAGAGATAGGGAGAGGGATAGAGAGACAATGGGAGAGGGATATAGCTTGGTAAAGTAGACAGACAGAAAGAAAGAGATGAATACGAGAAAGTGACAGAGAAAATATTAGAGAGAGATAAAGAGAGCGTCAAAAAGAAAGAAAAGTTAATTAAGTATAAAAGCACATAAAACGAGAGAGAAACGTATTCAGATTTTTTAAAGAAAGAACAGAGAAAAAAAAGTACAAAGAGAGAGAGAGAGAGAGAGAGAGAGAGAGAGAGAGAGAGAGAAATAGAGAGAGATAGAGAGAGACGCAAAACAATTTATCCA
>RQTK01000057.1:77344-92006 GCA_003991915.1 Elysia chlorotica | reverse complement strand
ACCCCCCGCGAGCGAGGGTGTCAAGTGGGGGGAGAGGGGGGGGGGGGGGGGGGGGGTAATAGCTAACCATTGTCGTAAATATATCTTCTTTTGACATCCAGCATCCGTTGCTTCTTCTTTCTGCCTCTGTTTTATTTGTCCAATCTTTTTTAGCTGGCTTGAATCGTGTTAGGTCCTTCATGTAATGGCCTATGTAGAGGCCTTTAAAATATCGCCGTATAGGATCCACCGGGAGAACGTAGAAATGTGGAACGCAGAGAGAAAGAGAGAGAGAGAGAGAGAGAGAGAGAGAGAGAGAGAGACATAGAGAGAGAGAGAAACAGAGAGAGTGAGACATACAAAGAGAGAGAAACAGAGAGAGGGAGACATACAAAAAGAGAGACAGAGAGAGATAGGGGAGAGAGGGAGACAGACAGTGAGAGAAACAGAGTCAGACACACACAGAGAGAGGCACGGAGGGGAAGAGAGAGTAGAGGCAGAGAGGCCCATAACAGACCAGTTATAATCTAACATACCATTACACTAAAAGTCTAACAAACCGACAAACCAACAGACAGCCAAACCTCCACCCAGCCACACAGATGCTCCTAATTCTGTTTCCGGAAGCAGCCCGTTGATCCTGGCCCTTTTCGGAGTTTCCCCGAGACTCCGTCTGTTTATGGAGCAGACAGCCCGTTGATCCTGGCCCTTTTCGGGGTTTCCCCGAGACTCCGTCTGTTTATGGAGCAGACGCAGACAATACGCGCCTGTATTGAAGCCAGACTTCAGATTTAGGTTTAGAGTGCTCCCCCTTTGCCAGACTGCCCGGTCGGATGATGTTCTTCTCTTCTCTACCGAAGCGCCACCTGGTTGTAATTTTGGGCACGGCTGATGGTGACATATCGAACATTGGGTCTGTACCAGAGAAGAGAGGGACAACCTGCGGTCTATACTCTACTCTGGCAGTGGTTCTAACTTCAACAGGGGTGTACTCTGGTGCTATCTAGTGCTTTCTGGTGCTAAACGTATTTATCTAGACGTATTTATCTTTGTATATATTAATATGGGTTTGGGATTTGGTATTTATTGTCCTGCCCACCTCCTCTCTCCCTGTCTCTCTCTGTCTCTCTGTCTCTCTCTATCTATCTATCTATCTATCTCTCTCTATCCATCTCTCTCTCTCTCTCTCTCTCTATATATATATATATATATATATATATATATATTTATCTATCTATCAAATCCATCTATCTATTTATCTGTCTATATATCTCTTTGCCTCTTTATGTCTCACTCTCTCTTTCTCTCTCTCTGTCTACTTGTGTCTCTATCACAGTCCTTGGGGGGAAAGGGTTGGGCAGAACAAACTGGCTCAAGTGTTAAAGCTTGGTCTCCAAATTTGGGACGCCCCCAGTTCGAAACCTAAGACTGGTCAAAAAAGCATTTGTCTGATATCGTCCACTACCTGCATCGGTTGGTTCCACTATGATATTACCGACTGAGACAGGAGTCCAGGTCTCCATGCTATGACTCTTGTGGTAACACATAAAATTGTCTGACGTTAGTTTGGGGCCACGTCCTATAATATGGCCAATATATTGTTGACGTTGGACGTTAAGCAACAAAACGAATAAACAACGTCGCGGTGGTTTAGGATTTTTATTCACATATTTTAATCCGAGTTTTGTGCTCACCACTAAGTTGTACTAACAACCCTTTATAATTTTGGCACTCTGTACCTAGGAAGCAACTACTCTATTTAGCATCTTAGCTTATAAAGATATTACCGATCAGTTCTGCTATATTACTGAGCATTGACAGTTTCATATTTGTATGCCACTGTTTCTACTTATTCACCCTGCCCCTGATTTTGTGCGAGTGAGTGCATAGGTGTCTAGATCTATATTATTCCAATCTGGTCGCCTTGTGTGTAAACAGAATCTATAGGTCACTGTACAGAAAGTCAGACTACAGCATGGCATCTTTAGTTTTGCTCTGCTTTTTGTTCGCATTTCTCTTTTCATCAGCACTGGCTGCAGTATTTTTAACCCTTGTACTAGGGGTGTCTTAGATATCTTTTGCTTAAAATGTACTTAGAAAATAATAAAGAACTCCAACAAGCACAAACATTCCAAAAGGTTTTCTCCCTTTGCCTTTATATCTTTTTTTATCTATCTATCTATCTGTCTATCTATCTATCTATCTATCTATCTATCTATCTATCTATCTATCTATCTATCTATCTATCTATCTATCTATCTATCTATCTATCTGCCTTCTTTGTCAATAAGCGAGTTCTATTTGATAGTCGTTTTAAACTTTTTTTTTTCAGCAGGAGAGGAAGATGGTGTGGGGTTTCTGAAGGATATTTAAGGTTAACAAAAGCATTTACAATACATAATTATAAACAATTTTCACCACCATGTCTAACACAAAAATCAAGTAGCAATTGGATCATTAAAAATCGTTAAAAACTTGACAAACTTGCTGTTGTTATTGTTGTTGTTGTTGTTGTTGTTGTTGTTGTTGTTGTTGTTGTTGTTGTTATTGTTGATTTTTGTGTTTTAATATTTTTGATGTGATGTTTCCTTTTTTGCGCTTTTTCAAGTGAACAAACCTATGTTCCAAGACCTCTGGATCATTTACCTTGGTGTGGCTGTTTATGAATAGAATTTACTGAATGGAGATGTAAAGATCACTATTGTTTGAGTTGAGCTCACTTATTGTAATAGTTTGAAGTAAGACAAACATGATCTCTAATCTAGGTCAAGGTACATTATAGAGCCAATATATTGCTGACGTTGGACGTCAATCAACAAAACGAAAAAAAAACGACGTCGCGGTGGTTTAGAACTTGTCTTAATACTTTTTAATATTCACATATATTAATCCGACTTGTAAGCTTATCACTAAGTTCTGCCATCAACCCTTCTATAATTATAGCACTCTAGTAAGCAACTACCCTATTTAGCATCTTAGCTTATAAAGATATTACCGACCAAATCTGCTATATAATTGAGCATTGACAGTTTCATATTTTTATGCCACTGTTTCTACTTGTTCACCCTGCCACTGATTTTGCGAGTGAGTTAGTGCATAGCCGTCTAGATCTGTATTATTGCAATCTGGCCGCCTTGTGAGTAAACATAATCTATAGGTCACTGTATAGACAGTCTGACTACAGCATGGCATCTTCAGTTTTGCTCTGCTTTGTGTTCGCATTTCTCTTTTCATCAGCACTGGCTGCAGTATTTTTAACCCTTGTACTGGGGGTGTCTTAAATATCTTTTACTTAAAATGTACTTAGAAAATAATAAAGAACTCCAACAAGCACAAACATTCCAAAAGGTTTTCTCCCTTTGCCTTTATATCTTTTTTTTTGTTTCTCTTGTGTCATTTTGCTCTTTTCTGGTTGACTTTTTTCATATTAATTAACTTTGTATTTGACATGCCTATGCTATGAATGAGTAATACTATTATTCCCTCTCGTTCTTTATTATTATTTTTCAGATTTCCTTATCTCTCCTTATATCTCTTCTTGAATTTCTCTGTCTTTGTGTATATATATATATCTCTCTCTCTCGCTTTCTGTCTCTATCTCTCTCTCTCTCTCTCTCTCTCTCTTTCTCTCTCTCTCTCTTCGTTTTTTGTTTCTCCCATTTTTTCTCAGAGATAAAGATAGAATAAACGCCTGTTCCTGTTTTTCTGGAATCATGACAAGCATAGTTTACTTTCTAAAACTATGTATTCTTTAATTTTGATTTAGACTTCAGGAGCCACTGCAAAGCATTGTTTGACACTCGTTGATTTTTCATATAACCAAATAAATTATCATAGTATACTCTTCCTCGTTCTCTCTCTCTCTCTCTCTCTCTCTCTCTCTCTCTCTCTCTCTCTTCCTGTCTGTCTGTCTATCTGTCTGTCTGTCTCTATCTCTGTATGCCTCTGTCTCTATAAATATCTGTGTGCATCTCTCTTTTTAATTACCTTTTTGTCTCTGTCTTTCTCTGTATTTATATCTCTTTCTCTCTCCCTCTCTCTCTCTGTGTATCTGCTGGTATTTCTCTATATTTCTTATTTTTTTCTTACTCTCATAACTACAACCACAACCATAACCATCACCACCACTACCACCACCACCACCACCACCACCAACACCACCACCACCACAATTACCACTACCGCCACCACAACCACCACCACCACCACCACCACCACCACCAACAACAACAACAACAACAACAACAACAACAACAACACCAAAACCACCACCACCAACAGTAACAACCACTACTACTACCATAACTATCACCATCACCACCACCACCAAGACCACCACCACCATAACTTCCACTTCTAGGATCTGTATAGAGAGAATTTAAGAGAAGACTCCCTTATGAATAGAAATGTTTACATGTCTAATGTCGTTATTTTTACCTGCTTGAGCTAAACAAACATGTACATAGAGAAGAATACTGGGCTACACTGAGGCTTTGTTTAGTTGAGAGAGAGAGATGGGGAGAGAGTAAAAAAGAGCACGCGAGAGAGAGAAAGGAGGAACAAAGAAAAAGAGAAAAAAAACGAGATATAAAAAGAGAGAGAGAAAGGGAGACATATAAAGAGGGGAGAAGAGAGAGATAGAGAGAGAGGGGGGAGAGCGAGAGTTAGAGAGAGAAAAAGAGAGAAAAAAGTGTGAAAGAGAGACAGACAGAAAGACTAAAAGGGGGGAACAGAGAACAAAACAGATAGAGACAAAAGAGAGATAGAGAAAGAAAGAGAGAGAGAGAGAGAGAGAGAGAGAGAGAGAGAGTGAAAAAGAGAAGGATAGAGAAAGAGAGAAAGATAGAGAGAGAAAAAGAAAGAAAGAGAAAGAGAGATGGAGTGAGAAAGAGAGACATAGAGAAACAGAGAGAGAGAAGGAGAGAGAGACAGAGTGTGAGATAGAGAGAGAGGAGACAAAGAGAGTTGTTCTGAAGCATAAGCAATGATAAAAGAGTATTCATTGAAGAGGCCCAGTGTCTGTATGTCAGGTGGACAGGAAATGTGCCAGATTTAACCGTTGCCTTAAATAATTGGTTTCTATTTTAGTTTAAAACAAAAATAAATTTGTCTGTTATTTAAAATTAGAGGCCGAGTATTTTGACAGTAGAATAATTTTCGAAAACAAAACACAAAACAAATCTAAGAAGAAAAAAAACATCAATAAAAAATTATAACACTACCCACTTTGTATTGAATTTTAATGCGCTATAATTTGTGTAAATCGGAAATAATTTCAATTTATTTGGAATAGATAAATCAATGGCCAGTAGAGTTTATAAGCTGTCAGCCCGACGTAAGCCTAAAGGCTATTGTACTGTCTTATTGACATAGTTCAGTTCTTAGTCTGTCGAGAGGGGAGTGAACTGGCGAAAGTGGTAGAGCGTATGCCTCCCGATTGTGAGGTTCGTGGTTCGAAGCCCACGATTGGATAAAAACATATATTAATATATTAAATTGTCTGATTTCGTACCCTACTGGTTGGGTCGGTGTCAGTATGGTCTAACCGGCTGAGACAAAATCCTTGTTTGTTTGTTTTTTTTGTTCATTTTATATGTGTGGCAGCGTGCATATATTTATCAGACGTTAGGTCTTGGGACTCGCCCACGCTAAAGTCTTGCTGCTGGTGTTGGTCGTCAATTAACCACTCACTCAACGGCCAAAAGCTGGCGGTATCAGAAAGAAGTTCATAGCTTTTTTGTTTTTGTTTTATTGTTTTTGTTGCTTTTTTGTGTGTGTTCTTTTTGTTATGTAAACAAACCAAGAGTTAGAGCACACACCCTCTCATCGAGCCTTTGATCCAGAAATAAAACCCTCTTGTTTTCTTTGCGTACATACCACAAAGAATGCCCAAACGAAAACATCTAGTGCATCAACATCTGTTCATCTCTTCTAGAGTCTAGTTTAGGCCTACGTTTCCTTGCTTGTATGTCCATACTACATCAGCACAAACTTGCATGCTACTTTTTTTTATTATAAAACTCACACAATCACAACGAAAATATTAAACAACCCTACAATCTCCCTAGCGGTCGTAAAAACAGCGCTGTAGTTGGCTTTCTTTTTTTCTTCTCTCTCTCTCTTTTTTTTTAAATCTCTTAGTTGGCTTTCCTTTGTTCTCTTTTCCTCTCTCTCTCTCTCTCTCTCTCTCTCTCTCTCTCTCTCTCTCTCTCTCTCTCTCTCTCTTTTTTTTCTCTCATTTAAAATAGCCGAAGAAATTATAATTATAAAGGCTTTTTTATTGTCTTTCACAATTAGAGCAGAATATAAGGCTTTTTATTGTCTTTCACAATTCAGCCTATACTCTCTGCATTGCTTTACAAAAAAAAAGCATCGCCGTATTTATTAATTTAAGAATTTTCAGGAAACGTGTAAGGGAAGATTTATTTCATCAAAGAGTATCGTTTCGCGCAAAGATGTAGTTTTGACCAATACCCTGGCTCAAGTGGTGGAACGGTAGTCGCCTGATCAGGAGGTCCCCGGTTCGAAACCTACAATCGGTCAACAAATTTTTGTCTGATCCGATTACTTCCTCTACCAGTTGAGTCAGTGTCAGCATAATGTGACCAACTTAGACAGGAATCCAGGTCTCCCCGCTTTGTCTTTTGTGTGGCAGCACATCAAATTGTCAGACGACTGTCTTGGAACTCGTCCACAATATAGTCTATGTAGTGCTGCTGTTGGACGTTATTTGTTCTGAGGCCCGTCCACAATGTAGCCTATGTACTGTTCATGTCGGGCGTTAAACAACCAACTCATCTTAATATCATTGTCCCATGTTTGTTAGACCTAGGTTTGTGGCTGTCCCTTTCTAACCTATGTTCAGCACAGAGAAATAGATATAACTTTCAGAAAATACTGCAATAAGTCAACACAGTCGAACAATATCCTATCTGATTTCTAAGATATTTTAAATCTTAAGTATTTAACCAAGAAGATAGGTCTTTATGAAATTGGCGTGACCAACATTCCCCCGGCGTTTCGAAATAATTTGGTATATAAAAAATCAATAACAAGGGGGGTAAGTGAGGTGTAGACAATGTTTAAGATAAAACTGCAGTAAATGCCCGTACAAAAACATTTACTTCAAAATTATTATTAGTGCTTTAAACGAGTCATGTGTAATGAAATGCATATCATTTTTTTAGACAATAATTATTGTTATTGCTATCATGATCATTATGCAATCCTCTTATACTTCATAATTCATATAATTTTTTTTGGGAAAAACTCACTCTTTAATTAAGCCAACTTGAGCCCTGCTTTAATACTATTTCTTCCACACTCTATAAAGATAACAGTTACATAGCTTTACTATTGTTATCTAACATCCCATATTAATTTTATTTTATTAACCCCTTAGGTTCTCGTTGTTAAGGCTGAAGACTTGGCAAAACCTGCAAACACAGAATGCGTCATGAGCATAAAAATGTGTGTGGTCTCCCCTTAATAACTTTATATTTTTTATGCTTTTTAATTACCCCTTCCTGTCGTTACTGAATGTTGAAATTTAAGCTTTATTTTTTTGCACCAGGATTTTCTTTAAGTTGTGAGCACGTAGAGCTTCGTGAGAGAGAATGATAGTGCATAAAGTTTCCAGTGGTTCTAAATTTGTGTGATAAAGTTGTAAGCTTTCCAAGACAGGTTTACGGTTCCAGTGGTTCTAATTTCTTTGATAAAGTTGTGAGCATTCTAAGACAGATTGATGGAGCATAAAGTTTCCAGTGGTTCTAATTTCTTTGATAAGAGAGTAAGCGAGCGCAGATGGATTTCAGATATTAAAGTTATGTGTTAAAGGCCGTATGTACAATGTTGTGTTAAGATTACGACTCCTCTTAATACTATGTGAACAAGAAGGCTTACTAAGCAGGCTTGTAATTACGAGCCATTATGTTTATGTTTTGCTGCGTTAGGTGGTGTTACCTGATATTTTATGAATTTTTTTCGCGGCACAAAATAAGAAAAAAAAATCAACGCTCATATGCTGCTAAAAGAGTTGTGCAGGGAGCATTTATCTTTGGCTGGATAAAGAAGTAATTATTTCAGGAACGAATTTAGGGAGAGAATGAACAAGTGTAATAAGTAAAAATTACCATTAAAAAGCTATGATCAGCTAGCTTCGTCTCTGTCTGTCTGTCTGTCTGTCTGTCTTTCTGTCTGTCTGTCTATCTGTCTGTCTGTCTGTCTGTCTGTCTGTCTGTCTGTCTGTCTGTCTCTCTCTCTCTCTCTCTCTCTCTCTCTCTCTCTCTATCTCTCCTCTCTCTCAGTTCTTTCCAAAGCCCACGTGCCAAAAGTCTCCCGCCGTTATAGTGGTAGCTGTAGATGAAATTGTTGTGCCCGCTGAGGCTGCTAAAGATTGGTTTCGGTGATAATACTTCTCCAAACTTATTGCTTTTTGTCTTTACTTTAACTCTGCCCCTTTTATTTCTATTAATATAATTCTATAGTGAATATTAGTGCTGTTGGATACTCATTAAATTGTATAATTTCAGTGGTTCTAATTTCTTTGATAAGAGAGTAAGGGAGAGCATGTGTATTTCGTCTTAATATTAAGTGAACACGAAGACTCGGAAAGAGTCATAAGCTAATGCGGGCTTGTATTTTGCTGCGTTTAGCGTTGTTACCTCATATTTTATCAATGACTTTTACGGCATAAACAATTAACGCTCACATGCTGATAAAAGAGATGTGCAGGGGGCATTTATCTTTGGCTGGATAAAGAAGTAATTATTTCAGGAACTTGTAATTTAGGAAGAGAATAAAAATATTAAAAGTGTGATAAGTAAAAAATACCATTAAAAAGCGATTTGCAACTAGGGGCAGCTAGCTTCACCTCTCTCTCTCTTTCTCCCTCTCTCTCTACCCCTCTCTCTCTTTCTTTCTCTCTATATGTGTTTCTATCCCCTCTTTTTGCTTCTTTCCCTTCCAAAGCTCACGTGCCAAAAGTCTCCCGCAGACAAATCCAGCACCAGACCTTAGCGTCTCCGGAAGTTTACACCAGACACTCGGCAAGTCAGACAATCCACACCACGCCCCAAACCACGAGACCTCCCAGGCTATTTTTAGACACACAGGTCATGTTGTCTACATAATCCTCATTGTAAATCTACGACACGGCCTTGGCGTACCATGTCCCAGAAAGCTCCTTAAGTAATGAACCAATATATAAAGGTGAGCTGTGATGCCCGCGTTGAACCAGGTCTCTTTGCTCAGTCGGTGATGGTTGGATATTCTCATCTTAGATTGGTAGAATGTATTGGTTTGGTACCACATAGAGGTGTTGTATAAACATGCATGTAAGGCAGAGGGGAAAGGCGTGTCCATACAAATAAATGTTCTAAAACAAAATATCTGAATAATATGGTCTGGTCGCACGTATACCAGTCTTATATCATCATCACTCCGATCACAAACCGACAATAGGGGTTGTTATTACAAACTTGCGGTACATGATGGTATGCATACTTACGTCTCGCCCTAAGATATTCAAATAAGAAGGCTGGAATAGAGTTGTTCAAAAACCACGACTTTTTACTTACAACTCTACGGTGAGTGCGATGACTAATACGCCAATTGATCATTACATTTCCGATCTAAAAGTATGTATGCGTTTACAAGGCATATTTTTATATTTTTTACATAGATATTCTACGATACAAACGATACTCGACAGGAAATAGGCTGGAGGGTGGGGGTGGCGTCCATGTCAGCCTGAAAGGAATCAGCCATCATAAAATCATGTTAAATTTTTTTTTAAGGAGAGAGAGAAAGAGAGAGAGAGAGAGACAAAGAGAGACAGAGAGAGATAGAGAGAGAGAAATATATTAGGTGAGGGGCGAAAATAAGAGGGGAAAGAGAGAGAAAGTGAGAGATGGAGGAAGAACGGCGAGGGGAGAGATAGGGAGAGAGAGAGAGAGAGAGAGAGAGAGAGAAAGAGAGAGAGAAAGACAGAGAGAGAGAAGCTATGATTATAACATGGATCTTTAGGACTCAGACATAATAGGGCTTCGCTAAGAGAAACGTGCTTGTATTAAAGGAACATGCTCTTGGTTAATTATGAGAAAACATGTTTGTGTTGTCTTTGTCACTGCCACAAGATAATCAGAGACACCGCTGAAAAAAAAATAGAAATGGAAATGGAAAAAAAAAGAATCCAGGGGGTCGGGAAGAGACAAAAGGGGGTTTATATACTGAGAGATTAAAAGGTTGAGAGAATGAGAGAGAGGTGGGGGGGGGGGGGAGAGAGAGAGAAAGAGAGGGGGAGTATATATATACTGAGAGATTAAAAGGTTGAGAGAATGAAAGAGAGAGAGAGAGACAGAGAAGGGTGAGGCTCAACAGGTAGAGAGAGAGACAAAGATAGAGGGAGAGATAAATAAAGAGAGAGGTAGAGAGTGATACAGAAAGAAAAATAAAAATGGAGAGAGGGACAGAGAGAGAGAGAGAGAGAGAGAGAGAGAGAGAGAGAGAGAGAGAGAGAGAGAGACGGAGCGAGCGAAAGAGATGGGTGAAGATATTGTATGAAAGCCATCTAGAAGATATGGGCAGATCCTACAGCTTGTTCAAACATTGTAATGAAGCTTACAAGCTTAACACTGAACAGACAATTTGATGTGATCAATACTGAACTAAAACCGAGGCTTCCATAAGAACAGGCCAAGTCACCGAAATGATTGTAGTGAACTCATTTTAGTGTAATAAGAGTAGCAGTGATCTATCTCTGATAAATCATTACAGGAGTTAGTTTAAATTGATACTCAGAGAGTATTTTTTGTTAAGTCTACTCAACCTATACTGCAACAATAATTAATTAGAAATGATCCAATGGTTCCTAATTTTTGAATGGTATATTTCACTTTAACTCTATTATACAATTTGCCTGCTATTTTTGTAAGCCTTGACTTAAACACAATGGTTCTAAGATTAGTGGTTTGGAAGCACCTGATGGTTCAATCTGCAGTGTGTAATATTTTAAGTGAAAGACATTACTAGAGTCGGTAGAACGCTAGACTAACTAACAGGCAGTATTAGGTTCGATTCTCAACGTGTGCTCTAAACTCGGATACAAAGCCCAGCCCTTTCTCTACGAAGACCTTTTTCAGGAAACGTCAAAGAGTGATGTTCAGGAGAGAAAGTAAACTTGTTAGTGTCTAGGACACTTTGATTCTCCTCTCCTTCTCTCTTTCTCTGCCTTTCTGTCTCTCTGTCTGTCTGTCTCCCTCTCCCTCTATCTCTCTATTTCTCTCGTTCTCGCTCAACCCCCTCTCTCTCTTGCTTGCTCTCTCATTCTTTCCCCTCTCTCTCTCTATGTTCTCTCTCTTATGTTCTCTTTGACGTGCCCTCTCTCTCTCTCTCTCTCTCTCTCTCTCTGTCTCTCTCTCTCTCTGCGACAATGAGTAACCAGTTTGTTAGCACTTCTGTTTGTTCGATACAAAGACACCATCGCCCACCTTCTGGATTTCCGTCGGACGCTCTAAGAATCAACAATCAAGAATGTATTGTCATTCTACGACGCCGTGTAATAATTATTTTTCGACCTGTGGTATTTTGTGCCTTCGCAAATTCAAAACAATTACCTCTTGATTTTACCTTTAAAATTAAAACTCAATCCCTGAGCCAGCCTTAATCCGTACCTTTGACACTTTGACACGATCCCCTCTAAAGTCTGCTGGGGGGGGACTGGAACCCCCCACTAAACAATAGCTGTTACGCTGAGTAACCAGATTGGTTGCTGTTTGTTCAATGCAAAGACATCACCACCCACCTTATGGGCTTCCCTCGGACGCTCTAAGACTCAACCACCAAGAATGTCTTGCCATCCTGCAATGACATGTTTACCTGACTTGATTCAGAGAGATGACACATGACAGAAGTCTTGAGGCCTGGAGTTAGTCATGAATACTTCAACCTACTCAAAAACTATGATTAAGAATTTTTCAGAAAGAGTGAACAAAGGTATCGTGTAGGAGTATAATTTGCCTTTGAATTCAAAACAATTATTTCTTGATTTGTCAGTGTCAAAATACTGTGACTAAGACATGAGTCATGATATCCCCGCACTGTCTTTGTGTGACAGCACGTAAAATTGTTAGACGTTAGTCTTGGGACCCGTACACAAAATAGTCTGTATAGTGCTGATCTTGAGCGCAAAGCAAAAAACATCTTGATTTTACCTTTAGACTTTTATTCTAGCCATGTCTTTGAGTCGGCCTATATCCAATTCTTTAACAGACAGACAGACAGACAGACAGACAGACAGACAGACAGACAGACACAGACACAGACAGACCGACAGACAGAAAGACCGACAGTCAGACAGAAAAACCGACAAACAGAAATTGAGGGAGAGAGAGAGGGAGACAGACAGACAGACAGAGCGACACAAAGAGAGAGAGAGAGAGAGAGAGAGAGAGAGAGAAAGAGATAACGAGAAGGAGAGAGAGTAAGAAAGAGAGAAAGGGAGAGGCGGTTTCTGTGTAAAAGTTCAACGCCATGTACTAACTATTTTTGACCTGTGGTATTCTCTGCCTTCGCATATTCAAAACAATTATCTCTTGATTTTACCTTTAAAATTAGAACTCAATCCCTGAGCCAGCCTTAATCCGTACCTTTGACACTTTAACACGCCCCCCTCTAAAGTCTGCTGGGGGGGGGACTGGAACCCCCCACTAAACAATAGCTGTTACGCTGAGTAACCAGATTGGTTGCTGTTTGTTCAATGCAAAGACATCACCACCCACCTTATGGGCTTCCCTCGGACGCTCTAAGACTCAACCACCAAGAATGTCTTGCCATCCTGCAATGACATGTTTACCTGACTTGATTCAGAGAGATGACACATGACAGAAGTCTTGAAGCCTGGAGTTAGCCATGAATACTTCAACCTACTCAAAAACTATGATTAAGAATTTTTCAGAAAGAGAGAACAAAGGTACCGTGTAGGAGTTCACGTAATAAACCACAATTAGTTCCTCCACTTGTGGTTTAATATAATTTGCCTTCGAATTCAAAACAATTATTTCTTTATTTGTCAGTGTCAGAATACTGTGACTAAGACATGAGTCATGATATCCCCGCGCTGTCTTTGTGTGGCAGCACGTAACATTGTTAGACGTTAGTCTTGGGTCCCGCACACAAAATAGTCTATTATTATTATAGTCCTGATCTTGAGCGCAAAGCGAAAAACATCGTGATTTTACCTGTAGACTTTTATCCTAGCCATGTCTTTGAGTTGGCCTTCATTTAATTCTGTGAGTCTCTGATACGATCCTCTAAAACACTGCGGCGGGACTGGAACCCCCACCAAAATAGTTAGAGTTGCTATCACAACGAGTAGCCACCAGTGGAATACGCCTAAGATAAATCTTGTGTCCGGTAAATCAAGACTTCATACAAACTATTTTGAATCACCACCTCCTTTTTATTCAATCTACACCAGCTACCGTTTAACAGAAACGTTGGATAATATAAACCTTTAGACTGTTCCCAAGTGGTTTGTCCTAAACGGATTTCACTGCAGCTTGTTTAATCCGTAGAAAGACACCATCGCCCACCAATTGGATTTGCGTTGGACACTCTAACACTCAGCCACCGAGAATGTCTTGGAATTCAATAATGCTTTTTTTTCTCTCCAGGAAACTTCATTTCGTAAACCGGATTAAGTTTTCCTCGTAGAATCTATATCGCGAGAGCAGTTAGTGGAGAAAAGGATAATATTTAAGACCGAGAGATTTTAAAGTTAGAAAAAAAATCCGTCAATGAGTCAGGGACTTGGAGGAAAGCTGAGTTCCAACATAGATTGGAGGATACTATTATTGTTACTTCAAAATACTTATATGTATATCTCAAAAAGTGATGTTTGCATTATGAGATGAAAATCAAACATTTTGTATATGTAAGAGGGAACTTGATTACATACGGACCACACTCGATCTTTCTCTCTTGTTTTTATCTACGTTTTTATCTCTCTCTCTCCCGCCCTATCTTTCTCTCTCTCTCTCTCTCTCTCTCTCTCTCGCTCTCTCTCTCTCTCCGATATTCTTTTTTCCAATCTAAGTATATATAGATTTAAATTGCTTTTCACCCGTATAGACTTTTCTCGGATCTGCTTCAAGGCTATCGTTTTTATTCTTGGTTGTTCAATCCTTATGGTATAATCCATTTTTCAATTTTCACTTTCGATACATTTGTTTAACCAATATCAGCACTCGTTTCTTTCCATCTAAAAAACCTAACAAATCTCCATGGTTACGCAACGCAAGGGCCTGAGATGGAAAAAATGCATTCTAAATTAGTGCGATCATGTAAACACTTGGGGAAAGAGAAATGTAGGCCAATTTGATAAAATACTGCGATATCAACAAAAGATAACTTTAAACAGAGCGGGGGAGAGACAGGTAATGAATAGACAGAGAAAGAAAGAGAGAGAGAGAGAGAGAGAGAGAGAGAGAGAGAGACAGAGAGACAGAGAGAGAGGCGGGGGAGGGAGGGAGATGTGATAAAAAATAGTTTATAAGATTAGTCAACTCACATAGAGAGAGGTGAGATGGAAAAAGTGCGTCGTGAGATAAGAGAAAGTCAGACTAAATGAGAGAGAGAGAGAGAGAGAGAGAGAGAGAGAGAGAGGGGGGGGGGGGGGGGGAAA
>RQTK01000057.1:58120-77008 GCA_003991915.1 Elysia chlorotica | reverse complement strand
TCGCTCTCATTTAGTCTGACTTTCTCTTATCTCACGACGCACTTTTTCCATCTCACCTCTCTCTATGTGAGTTGACTAATCTTATAAACTATTTTTTATCACATCTCCCTCCCTCCCCCGCCTCTCTCTCTGTCTCTCTGTCTCTCTCTCTCTCTCTCTCTCTCTCTCTCTCTCTCTTTCTTTCTCTGTCTATTCATTACCTGTCTCTCCCCCGCTCTGTTTAAAGTTATCTTTCATTGATATCCCAGTATTTTATCAAATTGGCCTACATTTCTCTTTCCCCCAGTGTTTACATGATCGTACTAATTTAGAATGCATTTTTCATCTCAGGCCATTGCCTTACGTAACCATGGAGATTTGTCAGGGTTTTTAGGTGGAAAGAAACGAGTATTGATATTGTTTGAAGAAATTTATTGAAAATGAAAATTGTAAAATGGATTATACCATAAGGATTGAACAACCAAGAATAAAAACGATAGCCTTGAAGCCTCCCCCTCTCTCTCTCTCTCTGTCTTTTTCTAAAATTAAGGCTATTTATATAACCTTCCACCTTGTTTTCATCTAGAACTGATACCAAAAACTATCACGAATTCCTTATTTGCTTGATTACTACTCTTCGAAAAAATCCTCACCCCTGCAAAGATTACGCAGCAGGGGGTTTGATAGTATAATATAATATTATGTAGACTTTAAAACTAGACACTACAGTGACAGCACGTTCATTGTGACAGATTGGATGCTTTGCGATCCACACAATAAATAACGAATTAGATAATCCCGACACTCATGCATATACTTTACTGATTTCTCATTGTCTCTGTTAGGTCTAAGATGACTTGAGTGGAGTTGGTTTAATATCAAATGTCAGAACTATATAGGCTTTATATTAAGTCTAGGATATAAAGTCTATAATTCGACGCCACAGCTCAATATTTATTTTGGTTCTATCGTCGTCATGAGGCGAGGGGGGGGGGTGAATCGTCAAGACTGGTAGAGCTTTGGTCTACCGATCAGGAGGTCCCAAGTTCGAAACCCACGATCGGTCAGTATTAGATCATTTGTCCAGTTTCATCCCTAACTGGTTAGGTCAGTGTAAGTATAATGTGACCTGCTGACACATGAGATGCATCCCTGACTTGTGTCTGGCAGCACGTAAATTTATCAGACGTTAGTCTTGGGATTCGTCCACAATATAGTATAATTATAGTTTAATATGATTAGCTTAGACAGGACTCATGGTATCCCTGCCCTGTATCGTCTGTGGCAGCACATGAAATTGTCAGAGTCATTCTTGGGGCCCTTCCACAATATAGACTGTATAGTGCTGATGTTGGACGTTAAACCAACTCAACTACTATTACAACTAGACACTGAGCAACGACAAAACAATACCCTTGCACGCAACCTTGCCACCCTGACAAATATTGCCCAGTATGATCAGTAGGGGGTATGTATGATGGCACACATGTAGTAATAATAATTACACTTTGAAACCAGTCAAGACAGTGATACCACGACGTCGTTCATTGTGACAGATTACAGACTTTGCAACCAACACGATGGTAACGATTGACATAATGACGACCTTCACGCATAGTGTTTTATTATCGCTCATTGGCTCTTCTCTTTCCGTAAGTAGAGGAAAGAGCTATGAATATGATTTGACGCGTGAGCATGATTGTTCATGCTATTGTATTCTATTGTCTTTTTTCGCTATGGGCATTTGCCATCTATTGGCTCCGTAAGTCGAGAAAAGAGCAATGAATATGCTTCGATGCCGGATTGTTCGTGTTATTGTATTCTATCCTCTTCTTTTTTTGTTTTGGCTCCGAAAGTCTAGGATAAAGGTGCTATGACTGTCCTTCGCAGGATAATTATTCTTTTATCTGTCGCCTTCGCCTTCGCCATAAAGTACTGTTATCGCAATGTTTTTATATATTTTATTTCGTATCTACATAGAGCGTCTGAGGGGGTAGATCAGCTCGTTAAAGTTTTCCAATTATCTCCATGGGGTAGGCGAGTAGACCCCCCTGGACCCAGTGACAACAAACCTGGGTTACATGTACTACTCAGTAGAGCTGAGAAATCGGAACTTATCAATGTGTCGGTACCTGGATTGGACCGGGGTCGCATGTACCTGTTCCTGTACCGGTTCCGATAGCTATGAGATCATTCATAATTATACCTTACATAATCAACGGTTGAAAACAAAAGAAAAAGAAAGCACGCTTGCATGGATGATAACAGAGTTTTTAGACATATTATCTAAGTGAAAAAGTCGAAAGAGGGGCGAGAAATTAACTACCCTCTTATTCATCTAATCTCATGATCAGCAAAACAGGTATGGCCTACCTCTACAGTTACCGGTACAGAGTGACATTTACATAAACAGTTATACTTACAGCAACAGTAACAGTTACCTAAACAGGAACAGTCCCAGCACCATGTACCGGGGTACCTGTTCCGATGGATGAAGACACTTGGTGGATCGGTCCTCGGTTTTTCACTTTAGAGAAATGAACTAAACTCTTATGCATCTAGTCTCAGATCCGCGGAACGGGTACCTTTAAAGGTACTCTTACAGAGACATTTACACAAACAGTTATACTTAGGCCTACAGCAACAGTAAAAGTTGCCTAAGCAGGAACAGGTCCAGCCCCATGGATATCGGGGTACCTGTTCCGATAGATGCAGGCACTTGGTGGATCGGTTCTCGGTTTTTCACTTTCAGCCCAGCACTAATTCCTAGGGGGTGAAGACTTAGTGTGGGTGGGTGGCTAATGTTTGTCACTATCTTTATCTGCTTTACCACCGCGGCACGTTTTGTGGGATATTGGTATCTACCCCAATTAACGCTCGCTGGCGGCAAAGCAGGTGTGTGTGTGTGTGGGGGGGGGGGTACTTTCTTTCTTTTTTGTTTATTCTGTTTTTCTCCTTCGCTACTTCTTCTTCTCCTCTATGCGTGTCTCTCTATCTACCTCTCTCTTTTCTCTCTCTCTCTGTTCTGTCTCCCTCTGTCTATGTCTCTCTCTCGTTCTCTTTCTTACTTTCTATTTTTTTCTTTTATCTATCCCTACATCTGTCTTTCTTTTATCCTTCCTTTCTAACTATCTGTTTATTATATTTCGTACTGTTGATATTTTTAGTCCCTCCGTTCCTCTTTTTTCTCTAGCTCTCTCAAATTCTCTTTTCCTCTCACCCTCTCTTTTTATCTCGTTGTATCTCTCGCCCTCCCTCTCTATATCCATCTCAATTTCTTCCTCCCCTTTCTATCTCTTTCCCTCCTCTTTCTACCTCTCTAGCTCTCCCTCCTCTCTCTATCTCTATATCTCTCTACCTCTCCATCCCTCCCCAATTTCCAATTTAGACCCACTCTAAATATAAATATAGAGCCCAAAACTGCTCGTCAGGTCCAAGTGAACTGTACATACTACACGGCATTTTGACTGATGGTGGGTTCGAACCAGGGACCTCAGCGATTGGAAGGCTAACGCTCTATTATTTGCACCACTCCTCCCTTCCCCCTTTTTTATTTCCCACTATACATACAAGACATTCCTGGCAGTTCAATCACTACCACCTTACCGTGTGGTACATTCTATGTTAAGTGGCTTCAGACAGCTCTAACTACCTTTGGTATGGCTCGCGCCACAGGGTCAATATAAGGATGGAAAGGGGGGAGGGGGGTATGTAAGATGGTCCAGTCGATTTCTGCTTGGGACTCACGAGCAGTAGGTCTGCTGTTCAAATCCCAACTAGAGCCATGTCTCCGTTTTCGTATGGGATTTTTCATGTTGTTATTTTTGCTGCTGCTGCTGGTGGTGAAGGTGATTTTGTTATTGTTGTTGCTGTTTTTGTTGCTGTTGTCGTTGTTGTTGCTGTTGTTGTTGTTGTATTTGGGTTTTTTTTTGTTATATCATGTTGTTGTTCTCCACCACTTATTTAGCCCGCATACCACACGCACACAAACACGTAGCATAAATAAAAGTATGCAAAGAATTTCTAAACAAGAACGTGCAATTAATAATATTAAAAGATATCATGAATGTCTAAAATTGCCTTTTCATGTTCGATTGTTAATGTTATTCTAATACCAGGATCCTAAACAGACCAAGCTGTGAAACCCCTTATGTTACCCTTATTGTCAATGTAAAAAAAAATCTGTAAGAGGCCACCAATGTTTGCATAGTTTATTGCGTATTGTGTAGTTTGGATATTCCCTTATTATAATACTTTACAAGAGATCACCGATGTTTGCGCATTTTTTATTGTGAATTTTGGATATTCCCTTATGATAGCACTTTACAAGAAGTCTCCGAAGAATGTGTAATGTATATTCAAGACCTTCGATTATCACAATACTTTCCCAAAGTGTTTTCTGCTTCATAATCCTGTCAGTGATAAGTCTCCAGGGAGGTCTTGGATTAACATAGATAACACCAGGTCCTGACACTTGTTTTATCTTACCCAACCTGGTGTCATTTCAGTCTGTAATAATATGTTCCTAGATTCTGTATTTCTCGGCCCAGAAAATCGCATTCCTTTGCCGGAAATATTTTTGGTTGCATTCTTTAAGAGCTTTTGAAGTGTCGCATAAAATCCCGTATCAATGGGTAGAGGGCAGTGAGTACAAACTATAGTATGTGACACGCCCGTAGTTCAAAGGAGATTAAGAAAATTGAAATATATATACAAATATATACATTGTTATAGCTTAAAAGGGAATTATCAATGAGTTGATGAAATGTAATCATCCTACTGCGGTATTATTCCCTCTCTTGGTGTGTCATTGTACCCTCCCGATTCGGGATTGGCGTGCCATATGTTTCCATGCCAAACGATCCTGCGCCAGTCTGAGGTTCACATGTAGCTGGGTCCCTGTCCACTCTTTTATGTCGTTGTACCACTTCCTGCTGGTCTGCCTTTCCCTCTTCTTCCTTCCATTCTGCCTGTTAGGATTGTTTGAGCGAGGCTGTCATGCCTTGCTATGTAGCCAAAATAAGACAGTTTGTGGTGTCGCGTGCTTTCCATTATTTCTATTTTAGCACCAAGTGTTCTCAAAACTTCTTGGACATTTTTGCGTTAATTGGGTTCCACGGGAGACGTAGACTTGTGAGATATTTGGGCCCGCCGTTTTTATCAGAACATTGTCAATCTAATCATTCTCACCTGTAAGGTAGACAAAGGTGTTATTATATAATCTACATCCAAAGATTTGACGCCATGAACAAGTTCTACCTGGAGGCGAACTGGCTCAAGTGGTAGAGCGTTAGTCTCTGAATCGGGAGGTTCGCGGTTCAAAACCTATGATCGGTCCAAAATGTATTTGCCCAATTTCGTCGTCTAACATGTGGGGTCGTGTCAGTATGATGCTCGGCTGAGACAGGAGCCCAGGTCTCCCCGCCCTGTCTCGTGAATGGCTGGACATGAAATTGTCAGACGTTTGTCTTGGGATCTGTCCACAATATAGCCTATGTAGTGCTTACTTTGGGCGTTAAGCAATTAAGTCAACTCAACTCAGCGACAAAGTTCTACATCTAAATAGTTGAAGCAATGGCTAAGTTCTATTGGGTCAAACTAAACTTCTTCGGAGATCTGTGGTCCAAAGCTCGAGTTGAAAGAGAATTCGGCAGGTGAAAGAAAAGTCACTTCGTAAACACTGACGACACGATACCTGACATTTTCAACGCATCTAAAAAAGAATTCCTTAATCAATTGTATGGCCCTTTCGGTTTTGTGAGTTGTTATTATTGTAATAGTTGGGTGGGTGCCAGTATAGATGTCATGTGACCAGCTGAGACATAAGTCCTGGTATACCCGCACTGTTCCTGTGTGGCAGCAAGTAAAGTGGTCAGAATTTAGACTTGGGATCCGTCCACGTTATAACCTTGCTACTTACAATGGGCCATTAGAAAATGACTAACTGATTTTGTACAGTCTGTGCATTATAAAGTACTATGTAACATTTAAAGAGAATGGAGAGAGAGAGAGAGAGAGAGAGAGAGAGAGAGAGAGAAGAGAGAAGAGAGGTATAGAGGGAGTGAGAGATAAAAGGTAAGTCAGAATTGAGCCGGAGGGAAAGAGCGGTGGAGAGAGGCACACGCATTAAGAAAGAGAGAGAGAGAGAGAGAGAGAGAGAGAGAGAGAGAGAGGGAGAGAGAGAGAGAGAAAAGAGTACAGAGAGAGAGAGAGAGAGAGAGAGAGAGAGAGAGAGAGAGGGAGAAAGAGATAGCTAGAGAGATAGTGTTAACCTGCATACAGAAAACGGCAAAATCAGACCCTTGACACCATCTGGCACTGAGGAATGAAGCAGATAGAACACAAAACTTGTGTACATCAAACAATAGAAATTCTTCGGTGCAGGAATGTTCCACTGTTCCACTAATGTCAGGGTATGGAATATACAAGCATGCACTGACCTCTCCATGTAATCCCTATGTGTATTTTAATAATCCAAGCTTATTCTATACCCCTCTCTTTCCGCGCACACATACACACATAGTATATAAACAATTACACAATAATAATACACAAACACACACACATTCCAACAAACATAGTTTTACACCCAAACACACACACACACACATTCCAACAAAGATAAGTTATACACCCAAACACACTCACATACACACACACAAAACCAGACTCCTATTTGCCTCGTATTTAACGCGTTTTTAGAAGTCCAGTGTATTCTTTCAAAGCATATTTTCTCTGATTTCTATGTGTCTAGTGCGCGTCATAAAGTGGAATTTTCTATTGACAAAGATTAGAACTTTGTTGCAGCGGGAATGTTTAGTTTTTTGCCGTGCGCTTTGTGTGGTGCAAAATACGGTGCGCTGAAATACCCCCTGTTCCGTTGTAGACCTTGTAAGTTCTATGGCTGGAGAGAGAGAGAAAGAGAGAGAGAGAGAGAGAGGGGGGGGGAGGGGGTTGTCTACGTCTCCACAAGATGCCACCTGTTTTTGTATCAACTCATTTCGTGAAACATAATTTGTGACGTACTCTTCAATGCACAGGATTCAGGAATCCTTATCGTCTCCGTTTACATAACTATGACGTCTCTTCAAAAATACGCGTCGCTTTGTAAAGCCAAAGCAATCTAGGATTTCAGTTAAGTCATTGCATTCTTAAGGTTTTTTGTCCGAGTTTCTGATAAAGGAACAGAACTGCAGGTTGCTTCATGGCGAACCCTGGAGCTATTTGTGAATGTGCAGGTTTATATTATCCAGGATCTAAAAAATAAAGAACCTTCCTAGACAGGGCTTTCATAATATGATCGGATATTTTGAATATTAATAACCCAAGAATGTCTGAGAGATTAAAGTAGTTTATTCTACACCCCGTTTTATTACTATTTTTTTTAATCTCCGGTTTCCTCTTTTACCACCTGGAGATTTTTATCGGTGTACAGAATACATAGCGGGCATAGTTCGGATGCCAATGTTAATGACTTCTCCGGCACAGAATGTGAAGTGCAGCGAGAGATTAGGAGTTTCCTTTTGTACAGGTATTAACCCCTTCGCTGCTAAACGCTGCCCCCCCCCCCCCCCCCCCCCCCCCCGCAATAAGGGTAACAGTGATCTATATTTAATAATATCATTGCCATAGATTGATACTTAGGGAGGTTTTTGTTTAGCCTACTCAGCCTACACTGCAATAGCGATCTAACTCTTTCTGCTATTTCAATGGTATAATTCACTTGGACTCTAAATTCAATTTGTTGTTTTTTCAGTGACCTTGCCTGCTAATTTTAGAAGCCTCGTCTATCAATCATGTTACAACATATACATAGCACAGCAAAGCTAACAATGTTTGGCAGGAGGGCGAACTGGCTCAAGTGGTAGAGTGTTGGTCTCCAGATCAGGAGGTCCGCGGATCTAATCCCGCGGTCGGCAGATTTATTTGTCCGATATTCGTTCCCTGTAACTGGTTGGGTCGGTGACTGGCTGAGACAGAAGTCATGGTATCCCCACCCTGTCTCAAGTGTGGCAGCACATGAAATTGTCAGACTTAAGTCTTGGGACCCGTAGCCGTATGGGACCCCCACTGTTTGAAATGAACTATGTCCCTTTTTTCCCTTCCGGTTCTTTTCCCGACTTTTTTCAGGGCACTTTTTGTCGAACCTAAAACTAGCCCTAGTAATTTTTGAAAATTTTTCTTAACGTCTTTGCTCTACTAAAACTTTGTCTCGCATCATCCCGGGCTCACATGATACAGCGTTGGTACCCGAAGCGGGAGGTCCACGGTTCGAAAACAACGGTCGGTCAAAAATGTATTTACTGCTTGGTCAGTATAATGTGATCGGCTGAAACAGGGGCCCACGTATCCAGGAACTGCCTCTGTGTGGCAGCGCATAAAATTCTATTGGGACCTGTCCACAATATAGCCTGTATATTACTGACATTAGACGTTAAGCAACCAACTCAACTCAACCTGTATTAAGTAAATAAAAAGTGCCCTTCTTAAACTTTGCCTCAGCTCACCCTATGTCCAGGCTTGCGCAGTCACGTGGGGTCCGTGTGACTTGTAGGGCCAGAGCAACACTATTCGGCTGTGACCGGCTGAGACAGGAGTCAATGTATCCCCGCCCTGTCTATTGTGTGGCAGCACATAAAAATTGTCAGACGCCGTCTTGGGGCCCGTCCACAATATAGACTATATAGTGCTGCTGTTGAACGTTAAACCAACCCAACCAACCAACCCAACCAACCAACCAACCAACCAACCACCAGCACCGCTCTCTGTAGTGTATGCCAATACCCGGATGACATAGGATGAAAGTATCCACACCCATCACCCGTGCAGGCCTCGCCTTTCATGAACCTTTTGTCCCGACTTGCCCCCTCTTGAACGTCGCAAAGTTCGACGCAAAGAGAACCGGAGAAACCCCTCAAACCAGAGATCTAGATCTAGACATGACAAACGGCGTTACCTCTCGTACCAGAGATCTATGCCCGTAAGTACAACGTCGTGGTATACTTACGCCTCCACGTAATATAGGCCTAATTATGGAGATACGAAGGCTTACGACGAGTCGCAAGCTACCGCGACTTTGTACATGTACTTAGAGTCCTAGATCTAAATCTATCGTCTATGTCTAAATGACCTTGGGAGTTATACAAACTGTAGTCCGAGTCAGGTTGGGTCTAGATCTAGATCTATATGTTTTTAACATTATGAACAGCGTCAGAACGCTGTAAGGCCTGGCCTGTTATTTTAGCGTACCCGGGTTGACGCAGTAGAAAGCTCTTGCTGAGTTGACACAGGCGCTAAGATGCCAGAGAGCGCAGAGTGTGAGAGGACAGGACAAGCAAAAACTACCTGTTGGCGCATGGCAGGCCCCTTGTTGCATTGTGGGAGACGTTACATGCACCCTGAGGGTCGCTTCTTGAGAAAACTTTGGGGGGCTAAGAGGCGAGACCTTAAGACGAGAAAGGAATCTCCAAACTCTGTCTTTAGGATCGGAGTTAATTAGTTCTCAAAATATAGAGATCTTGCAAGACTTTGAAGAAAGTCTTTTTGATCCACCCCTTTTCTGTAAGATTTTTCGGACTTTTCCAATTACGTTTAAAATAAGTAAAATAAGTAAAAAGTGCTGCGTCTATATCTTTAGGTCAATGGGTGTGGGTAACTAACTTGGTTTCTTTCAACGTCAAACGTCAGCAACTCGTCTTTATCGTGGTATACATAAAATATACATAAAAAGTACACACTAACCGTCCCATGACAAACATACATATCTATCTACCTATCCATCTAACTATTTTATCTATCTATCTATCTATCTATCTATCTATCTATCTATCTTTCTTTCTATCCATCTATCTATCTATCTATCTATATATTTATCTATCTATCTATAGATAGATAGATAGATAGATAGATAGATAGATAGATAGATAGATAGATAGATAGATAGATAGATAGATGGGGAGAGAGAGAGAAAAAGGGAAAGAAGAAGAGAGAGATAAAAAAGACAGACAGAGAAAGAGAGAAAAAACAGAGAGAGGGAGGGAGAGAGAGAGACTCAAACAGTACCGTACACACTAATCGTCCCATGACTTACTAAGACTCTTGCTGAAAGTTATCAAGGACTAACAACTTCAAACTTTCGGCGTAGCTAAGATAAAAAATGATAATAATAACACCAGGTAAACCTCTTTTTGAGCGATAAAATCAATGCTATCAGCGAGATAAGACTGCGAGATCATAAGTCGTACATTGTTTTGTTGATCCTACATGTGTGTACTGAGATGTACCTGCCTCTTATGAACCCTTTGATGTTTTTGTCGGCATCGTGTATAGGCCATACAGGTTCACAAACTGTTATTAAAAACAAAGCACATCTTTGGAGGTAGAGCGATCTTTCTGGCTCTTAAAATACTATAGATTTGTGTTATTTCCAAAGTGAGATAGGTTATTGTGCATCTGAAATGTTGAAACTGTGTCTCTCATTCTGCTGCCGATTAACTACTAGAACATAAAAGTGTCACCTCAGTTCTATAAAGGCTTATCTAATTTCTAAAGTACTTTCAATCTTTTGTATTTTAGAAATGAGACACATGAGACAGGGCGGGTATACCATGACTCCTGTCTCAGCCGATCACATTATACTGACACCGACCCAACCAGTATGGAGCGCAACTGCCAGGATTCGAACTCGGGACCTTTTCGTCGGAGTCAATGTTCTACCCCTGGACCACTGCGTCCCCTAGAAAGAAGGAGGAAAAAAGATAGGAAGAGAGACGAAGACGAAGAAAAAAAGAGAGAGTTTGATAGGAAAGAATAAAAGATAGAAGACACACAGAGAGAGAGAGAGAGAGAGAGAGAGAGAGAGAGAGAGAGGGAGGGAGGGAGGGAGGGAGGGAGACAAACAGACATACAGACAGACAGACAGACAGGCAGACAGACAGAGATAGAGAGAGAAGGAAAGACATAGGTTTGCAGAGAGATAGGCAGACGAACTAAAAAGAGAGATAGTAGATAGAGCGGACAGATCTTATTTAACCTGATACAGTAACTGTAGTTTTCCAACCGTCATTTTCCATTTTTATTTTATATAACCTTAGTCTAGACTAAAATTTATTTAAGACACTTTTACATGAATTGTACCCCAGCAACTCGATACAGTATATGTATTATACTGTTTATTGTGACAGTAATGTTCCATATATTGAAGCTTTTATATACTAGCCTTTACACATTTAAGCACAGGTGTTGAGTTGAGTTGATTTGAGTTTGTTGCTTAATCCCTAATGTCATCACTATATAGACTATATTGTGGACGGATCCCAAGACTAACAACTAACAAATTTACGTGCTGCCACACAGAGACAGTGCGGGGATACCATGACTCCAGTCTTAGACGGTCACATTATAGTGGCACCGATACAACCATTACGGAACAATATTGGAAAAATAAATGTTTGGCCTATTGTGGGTGTCGAACCCGGGACCTTCCGAATTGGAGACAAACGCTCTAGCACCTCTGCCAGTTCCTTAAGAGAGCAGTGGAAAATTGAAACAAAACTAACTTTAACAAAAGGCCTAGACCCCCCCATAAATCTGATTCCACTGAATTTACAGACCAGACGGCCTCTTCGTGCACTTTAGAAGATTTTCCCGAAATGAGATTTTAAGATGAGACAAGAAGGGGGAAAACCCACAAAAATCTCATCACCAGTTCACATTTTCCCCTTATTTCTTGGTCTCCCGCTTCAAAAAAACACAGTGGTTTCCAATCGACCCAAAAACAAACCGCGTGAAATTAACCCAGACAAAAATCCAGACAAAAAAAAGCAAAAACAAAAACAGACAGAAAATCAAAGTAACAGAAGTTTAATTTCGATAGACTGTGATGGTGCTGCATAAATACCGAAAATTGTTTATGTGGTCGATTTTTTTCTCAACACCAGGCGATTATTAATTTTGTACGATTGTTACAAAATTATAAAAAAACTTGACAGACGAGCCTTGAAATTGCGAACCATTGTGTTTTGGCCCTGTCCTGTATGAACCAAGCACAAGAAAAAGGATTTCGGTCTAATTACCACACACAAATATAATGTTTTCATAGGGATTTCAGTCTAGTTATAGCACAAAAGTGTTATTCTTTTCACAGTCTTCTTTTTAAACCTATGATTGTGCGTTTTTGCTTCGTTTGAAAAGATTACGAGATTTAAATCTCTGGGTTCGGAAGTACAACAACGCAGCAGCTGAAGGTCGCCGTCAGTTTTCTTTTTCTTATAATTTAAGACAAGTCGTAGCTCGTAAGTCGTAATCTTACAACAATGATGTACTTACAACTCCTGCTTCTTTTTAGTTAAATCGAACGTTAGTGCTTTTAACAAGGCGTTCTCCGTCATTCTTAGATTCATTTTTTCTCTAATAATTTAATTCCTCATAGCCGAGTGACCCAAACGGGTTTATAAAGTACAAAAATAATGGCTTTTTTATCGGATTTATCCGTTTTATTAAAATCTATTTCATCCCTGCCTCCTCGGTCTCTCGTTATTTCTTTCTATCTCTGTTACTTGCTGCCTTTCTTTCTCTCTCTCTCTCTCCCTCTCTCTCTCTCTCTCTCTCTCTCTCTCTTACTCTCTCTCTTTCTCTCTCTCTCTTTCTCTCCGAATCTCTTTCTCTCTATCTCTACCTATGTCTCCCTCTTTGAGTCTCTTTTTCTTTATCTATCTCTATTTCTCTTTACCTCTTTGAGTCTGTCTATCTATGCATATGCCAATCTATCTATTCATCTGTCTCTGTTAAAGTTATTAATCGACTTCTTTTCCTCTTCACCAAACTGGCTCTTTGTCTGTTCCGGTTTCCCCTATCTCGCTTTGTCTCTGCAGAAAATTCACCCCTGCCTTCCTTTGTAAGTTTGTATTTTACCGAAGATGTAGTTATATATCTATGTGTTTTACTTATCTGTGCTTTTCTCCTGACCCTCTGCTTATCACTCTAACGGACTCTATCCTCATTTTCTCCATTTTCTATACATTTTATTGCACATCATTCTCTCTCTCTCTCTCTCTCTCTCTCTCTCTCTCTCTCTCTCTCTCTCTCTCTCTGTATATATATATACATTCCTCTTTCCCTCTTCTCCCTGCTTTAAGGAGCGATCAATTTAAATTTGATTTTTAATCACTCCATTTGGCTATAATTGTCATAATTAATAATCTGCACGCGTGAAGCTAAATAGGTGGATATTTCTCAAGGATAAAACCTCGCATATCCTACACCGACTGCTCTTTATAGCGGTAAGAGCTCTATCGACTGCACTTTCTGGCGCACTTTTAAAAATAAAGGAAGGCATAAAAATTAACATCTGTATAGCCAAATATGTTATTATGTGGTTCGAACTTCGAATGTTTTGCTCTAAGGCTGTGCGAGTGATCTACCGACTGCGCTATATGACGCCCTTTTCACGAATAAAGACAGGTATTTAAATTCAAACATCAGTAAAACTAAATACTGCAATATACGATTTTATGTTGATTGAAATTCAAATCCGGGTTCTACCGACTGCACTAGCTGGGACCCTTTCAAGGATAAAGGCAAGCATTTAAATTGAAGCACCAGTAAAGTTAAGTTAAATATGGTATTATAAGGATCGAACCTGCTACTGATCCATGCGTGTGCTCTACCCACTGCGCCATCTCACGATTAAGAAGGCCTTTAGATCATTCGGTTCAAGCGGTAACATGAGAGCTGGGTCAAGGGGCGACTCTAACAATGCAAGTTTTAAGGGGGTGAGTTTGAATCCAAGCACGGGACAGCTGGGAAGGTGAGTGGAAATAACCAAGAGGGAGAAGGAAGAAAAGATGGGGTGAGGGAGGGGGGAGGGGAGAAAAGGTGAAGGGTTGGGGGGAGAGGGAGATTGAGGAC
This sequence comes from Elysia chlorotica, assembly GCA_003991915.1. NCBI lineage: Eukaryota > Metazoa > Mollusca > Gastropoda > Plakobranchidae > Elysia > Elysia chlorotica. The sequence continues at coordinate 63,121 of RQTK01000057.1, read as the reverse complement.
TTAAGACGGGCAACAATAGCCACTTTGTGCTTCTTTGTTGGTTAAAATTTAAAAGGAGGAAGAAATTGTCGAAGTTTTTGGTGAAGAGGTTTTTGTTAGTCCTCAGATCAGAGTTGGGAGGATAGAGATGGCGACTGATTAGAAGTAGTACCAGACATAAACAGAGAAAGAGAGAGAGAGAGAGAGAGAGAGAGAGAGAGAGAGAGAGAGAGAGAGAGAGAGAGAGAGAGAGAAGAGAGAGAGAGAGAGAGAGAGAGAGAGAAAGAGAGAGAGTTGGTTGGGAGGGGTTAAAAATTGGAGTAAAGAATGGGTGGGGAGTCCATGATGGGATTATGAGAGATACAATCATGTTCTACATAGTTCAAGTGGTTGCTGCTGTTCCTTTTGAATAGATGATGGCGATGTTGGTGATGAAGATGTTGATGGAGATAATAGTAGTGCACGTGGCTACTATGATGCCATCGACGAGTAAAAGTTGTATGTGTGAAGAATGGGTGATGAAGCTTTTGTTTTGTTTTTGTTTGGTTTTCTTTCTGGTGTTGTTCTGTTTCCTCTCTTTGTCATGGAGTTGCGTTTTGCTGTTGATAGGCTCCATTTTGGAAGGATTATAGGGGCAACCTTTGTAGTTACCAACAAAGAACATAGCCTACTCATAGGAGGGAGGGGAGAGGTTGCTTTTCGGATACTCTAGGGGTTATGGGAAGAAAGGACGAGAGAGAGAGAAAAAGAGAGAGAGAGAAAGAGAGACAGAGACAGAGACAGAGAGAGAGAGAGAGAGAGAGAGAGAGAGAGAGAGAGAGAGAGAGTAGAGACATAGGACCACAGGATATGAAGTTTCGCAAACGTATAAGAAGCCCCTCGGAAGTGTACAAAGACCATACATTTTGTTCCGAAAAAATGAGCAATTTGTCGGCGAGTTTCGGGAAACTTCAGTATTGTAATTTGATGTAACAGGAATTTGATACGCATTATATTCATGCGCGTCGAAATCTTTAGTATGGATTTGGAAAATATCAACCGTGAACGCGTTTTAGGCCTGTTGTCATGGAAAGCGTATGACTTTTTTTTGTCTTGAACATGTACATTTTTTATGACTTTTATATCGTGTGTGTGCTTCTTCGAAACGTCATATCACGTGCCATAGGAAAACAAGGATAATACGTACAAGAATTTACATGGGTGTCTTATCTGTTGTCTGATCTATTCCGAAAACCCTACGCTGGTGACGCCTCAAGGTATTGAATGTGTCATCCGTTATCATCAAGTGAAGCGCAAAGTCTATCATTGTTTTCTGCACACCGCACCGCAGAGCACCACTCTTCATCTCGCTCTATGCATCATTACAGGCTTCGTGATCTACGCCAAATAACGGATGACATAATGACGCCTTCCAAACATGGGGTTTTTACCGATTGCCCATTAGCTTCGTAAGTCTAAGATATAGCTATTTTTAAAGTCAAAGGACCGTATGTACAACGTCGCTATAGCTTACGACTCGTCGCAAGAATATGCGATAAAAAAGACTTGCGAGGAATCTTTCGTAATCTACCGCGACGTTGTACTTACAGCCCTTAGGAAGATACATTTACCAATAACTATCGTAGTAAGTCTAAGATAGAACTTTGATTGGATGTCGCTGCAGATTCCTTCACCTTACCTCCTCCTCTTTTTCATATGGGCCCACTATAATCGCAAGGACTTTAAAAATTACATGCTGTATCTTATCGTGCCGATACGACGAATTCATGATTTCCTAGTATCCATAGAGTTATTCCAAACGGGCCCTCATAGTTATGCATGCTCATGTCCCCACAACGCCCAAAGTTAATTTCATGAAGCCTTAGAATGCCTCGCCCAACACTGTCTTTGGCCTCGACTGTGCAGAGGAACTGTTTAAAGTTTAAAGTGTTAACTAACTTGAGTGCTGTGGGGTTGAATTCGATCTCTTTTCTGGATCAATAAAGAAAATAATTACTATGAATGACTGGGTACTTCCAGTTCAAATCATCTTTCGACTCTGCCACTTTTAGAACACAATTCTTTGGAGTTTGATTAAAAAGATGTCTCAATTACACAGACATCTATGCTCTATATCTCCATCATTTCTAAAAAAAAAATTACCTGAGCACTCAAAGGGTTAACTGGTCATTCGCCTTGGGCATAGGCGTCTGGTTATAAAGGGATATGGCTTGGACCTGTAATTGGTTGGGTCGGTGTCAGTGATCGGCTGAGACAAGAGTCGTGGTATCCCCGCCCTTTTTTCGTGTATGAGACGGTATCCCCGCCCTGTCTCGTGTATGGCAGTACATAAAATCGTCATACGTCAGTCGTGGGGCCCGTTCACAATGTAGCCAATAAAGTGCTGACGTTGGACGTTAAACCAACTCGACTCATCTGAACACTATACGATAGTGGGTAACACTTTGTTTCAAACACAGGTTTAATCCCTTCCGTATTGTATAAAAATAAAAAGGAATTAATTAACTAAGAATTAAGTATATTAATTAGATCAGAATAGTGTAGAATTAATACAAGCCCATTGAGTAGGAATTACAACTTTGTGGTAAGCTTAAAGAGGGAGGCGATAGCCCTGGGGTAAAACATCGGCCTCCGGCGCAGGAGGCAATTTCGCCTCCTACAGGTTGGGTTGATTTCAGTTAAATGTGACCAGCTGAGACATGGTATCTCTGATCTGTCTCGTGTTTTTCAGCTCATAAAAATGTATGTCTTATATATAGTGCTGACATTGGACATAGTCTCGAATATCAGACAGATTTTTTACGACTAGTGGTAAGCTACCGCGACCTTGACCTTACAACCTATTGTAGTAACAACCAACTTTTACCTTTAACTGGCGACAAAAAGTAATGGTACATACTGCACGAGTGTGCGCTGCCCTTAGATCTAGATCTACGTCTTGTTTGATTAATTTCCCCAAGACACACAGAGGCTGGATACTTAAAAACAAACAAAAACCCACACCCTTCACAGCGTTTTAGTACACGCCATGTAACTTTAATGTAGAGATCCTTTATGAACTACCGGGAGGCGATTTAGCGCAAGTCGTAGAGCGTTGGGGGTCCTGGTTCGAAACCCTTGATTGATGAAAAAGTATTTGTCCGATTTGTCCAACTGGTTGGGTCGGTGTAAGCAAAATTTGATCGGTCTAAACAGGAGTCGTGGTATTCCCGTTATGTATTCCTATGACAGCATGTAAAATTCCCAGACGTTATTCACGGGACCCGTCCACATTATAGCCTGTATAGTACTGAATGTTTGGCGATAAGCAACACAACTTAAACACTTTATGCATTACCACTACCAGTTTTTTTAGACTCAATATGACCAATATGTGAAGAGGTAATAAACTTAGCATATAATAATAATAATAATAATAATAATAATAATAATAATAATAATAATAATCTAGTAACACCCCCCAATAAAAACAACAAACAAAAAAAAAGAAGCTAGAAAAACATGTACACTGTATAATTATACTTCAACTAGTTGTTCAAGTCCGGGGTAGATCTAGACTTAATGCCCATCTCCTGCCGTTTTGTTGTTGTGGCCACCACCACCTTCCCTGTGACTCCATCCACAGTTCCCCAAGAGCGTGTGTGTCTGTTGGTACTTGGTACTGACTTTCCGGTAGCCCCGGGGGGTATGACATTCCAGTCACTCCAGTCGTCGGTCTCGGCAGTGCAGGCTTTGCGTTACTTAGATCCACGCAATAGTGACGTATGATGTAATTTCAGACGCCTGAATCACACTTTTTTCTAATATACACGTTGATAACCAATGGCGCAAAAGAAATCACCACTCGCCTTAGGCAGGGTTTTTCCGATCGCCCATTCCCTTTGGTTTCGTAAATCTTAAAAAGAGCTATAATTGAAGGCCAGTTGCGAGGTGATCTTAAAAAAAGGTTCTATCTACATTTTTTTTTTTTTTGCGATTTGAGAAAAGCGCAATTTAAAGTTTCGACTACATGAACTTTACATTTTAGAACCGGACCGTCATTTATAATGTCTGTTTTATTTTAAAACCGGACTGCCAATCACTACAAACCTTATTATCATGTAGATGACTCTTCTGTGCAGAAAGACTCTGTAAATGCTGGTCCCTTCAATTTTACAAAAAATGAAGAAGGACCTTTTTAATATGGCCTGACGTAGTACAGATTTCATTACCTATCGTCCTCGTTTTCGCTTATGGCGCCAGTATCGCAAGATCTCTTGACTGTAGCACTTTATAGTAGCTTTGTAGCTTCGGGCTAGCCTGTCTTAAGCTCTGTCGATGTTATTTAGTCTTCCAGTCTCGCTCTCTTGGTATCTTCTGATTTGTCTGTCTGTCTGGTTGTATTCTGCGTTTATCGTTTTGTTTTGCATGTCTGCTTGTTCAAAATAAAGGAGCTAAAAGCAAAGTACAGGTATGATTGTATTTTTTGTGTCGCCGAAAAGGACTCCTCTACTCCCACAGAGAAATAGAGAGAGAGAGAGAGAGAGAGAGAGAGAGAGAAGAGAGAGAGAGAGAGAGAGAGAGAGAGGGAGACAGACAGACAGAAAGACCGACCGACAGACAGAGAAAGAGAGAAAGAGACATAAAGAGAGAGAGAAGAGAAAATGAGAGAGAGAGAGAGAGAGAGAGAGAGAGAAAGAGAGATATAGTGAGAGAGGTAAACTACATTAATTTAGTGCAACCTGAAAGCGTTCTAAGGAAGGGAAAACATACTGCTGGAACAAGAAGAGAAAGATAGGGACACGCCGAAACAAATATTGTAATGGTATTACCACCGGATCAAGAAAATTTTGCAACTGAGGTTATATTGGCCTTTGTTGTTGTTGTTGTGTTGTTGTTTTTTTTTTGTTGTTGTTGTTGTTGTTGTTTTGTTTGTTTTTTAGTTAGGACATACTGCTTTTATAACTATCATTTTCTTCTAGCTCCCATTAATTTATTTATTTATTTTTTTTTTGGGGGGGGGGGGGGTTTTTTTTTTTTTTT
>RQTK01000057.1:42645-53027 GCA_003991915.1 Elysia chlorotica | reverse complement strand
ATATATATATATCTATCTATCTATCTATCTATCGGTCTCTCTGTCTCTCTCTGTCTCTCTCCCTCTCTCTCTCACTCTCTATATATCTATCTCTCTCATCACACACAAACTCTCACTCTCTCTCTCTCTCTCTCTCTATCTATCTATCTATCTATCTATCTCTCTCTCTCTAGCCCCTATTACAATACAATACTGACGCTCAATTCTTATAAAACAGAAAAATAGACGCTAATCTAGAGAAAAAAGTAAGGGGAAATTCCGGCCTAAATTTAGACCTGTAAGATTTGAGCTAGACGCTGCGAAATCAAACACAGGTTGTGTAGTTCATTTGCATGGATATGTGCAGATTGTAACAGATAGATCCTCGATTTAAACTGATGTGAATGTAGTTATAGCCGAGTGGTAAATAGAGAGAGAGAGAGAGAGAGAGAGAGAGAGAGAGAGAGACAAAGCCAGAGAGAGAGAGCGAAAGAGAAAGAGAGAGAGAGAGACAGACAGAGAGACAGAGACACAGAGAGACAGAGACAAACAGACAGACATACAGAAGGACAGACAGAAACATAGACCGGGGCAGAGACAGAGGCAGAGACAGAGGTAGACAAATAGAGATACAGAGAGAAAGAGAGAGAGAGAGAGAGAGAGAGAGAGAGAGAGAGTGAGATAGCAAAAAAGATAGAGAAAGAGAGAAACGGAGAGAAGAGTAGCAGTGATATGTAGACAGGGACACCTTATAACGACAAAAGGGTGAGAGACAGAGAAAAAGAAAGAGAGAGACAGAGGGAGAACAAACGGAGAGAGATGGAGAGAAAGAGAGACAGGAGACAGAGACAAACAGGCATAAATATTATTATAGTGATATATCACGCTGGGAGACGGGAGTAAAACAAAAGAACAAAGATGAATTAAATAATTTAACCCTATTAGCGAAAAGGGGAAATTTCAATATAGACTCAGAACAGTGTTTTAACGTCTGACAAGTATACGGAGACAGTGCGGGGATACCATGACTCAATATCAGCCGCTCATATTTAACTGACACCGACTCAACCAGTAGGGGATACAATCGCCAGAGCGGGGCTTGAACCACGGACCCCCTGCGTCGAAAGTGGATGTTCTACCTCAGGGCTATAGCGCCGGTCTAAAAACTGGGTGGACCGGTATTTTAGACCTGAATGATTATACGTACATAGAGTAGAGTGAATATACGTACATAGAGTTACGTAGGCGAACTCTTCACTCCTGAAGCTAAGCTTTTTCTCACATAATACGATCTATTACTTGCCAGATTTCAAAGAGATTTTAGGGATTAAACGATTAGCCTTAAAATGCGGAAGAACTGGTATCCAGGGAAGAGCCCCCGGAGACTGAGGTCTAGGTTTAGGTTTTCCGGCGAACGATGCAATGTTGCAATGCAACAGTCATGCTTCTCTTAGCTTAGCTTCCTATTGTACCGTCTTTAACAAGTGGTGTTATTACAGGCTCTGAAACCAAGAATTAGGGTCTGTATTGTAGGGTTTGCCAGGCAAAAGACATTGTGAGGTTGTCATTACATTTCTCGACGAAGATCGAGAAAAAAAAAGACAGAGAGAGAGAGAGAGAAGAAAGAGAGAGAGAGAGAGAGAGAAGAAAGAGAGAGAGAGAGAGAGAGAAGAAAGAGAGAGAGAGAGAGAGAGAAGAAAGAGAGAGAGAGAGAGAGAGAAGAAAGAGAGAGAGAGAGAGAGAGAAGAAAGAGAGAGAGAGAGAGAGAGAAGAAAGAGAGAGAGAGAGAGAGAGAAGAAAGAGAGAGAGAGAGAGAGAGAAGAAAGAGAGAGAGAGAGAGAGAGAAGAAAGAGAGAGAGAGAGAGAGAGAAGAAAGAGAGAGAGAGAGATCATGATCTGTGTTGATCTGTGTTGCTTTTCGTGCAGCTCGAATTATATAAGATCACAATTCTTATGTTCGAGTTGGCACGTAACTCCATCATTTATTTGCTCTTGGAGAGCGGGAGGTTCACGGTTCCAATCTTAGTTTGTCTCCTCGTATCTGTTTTGAAATATTTTTAGTTAAACCTCAGTAGTGCTAGCCAGGCATAAATCAAACTGGCCTGCCTAGCAGTACTGCACTAGCGCGCTGCACTCCAGGGGTCCTTGGTCCTCTGTCCTGTAGGCTGGGGCCAAGACAGTAGGACTTAACCTGGGATAGCCCGACCATCTTTGGCTAGGACAACAACAGTCGGAAAAAAATGGTAACCCCAGGCACCTAGGGCTACACCAGACCTGCTGGGCTCTTGGCCTGGGCGACCGTCACATGGAATGCCTGGAATTGTGACAATCTGATAACAACACAAAAAAGCGAAAACACCAGGTCCTCGCACTCTAACTCTCGCCCAGTTTCTTGCACTCTCTAACTCCCTCCCACTCTTTAACATACTGTCGCACTGACGGTTTGATTAGAAGCCTTGCGCAGACATGTGCTTATGCAGAGAGAGAGAGAGAGAGAGAGAGAGAGAGAGAGAGGGAGAGGAGAGAGAAAGAAAGAAAGAAAGAGAGAGAGAGAGAGAGAGATAGAGAGAGAGAGGGAGAGGGAGGGAGAGAGAAAGAAAGAAAGAAAGAGAGAGAAAGAGAAAGAGAGAGAGAGAGAGAAGAGAGAGAGAGAGAGAGAGAGAGAGAGAGATATTAACGGTTTTTGTGGAGAGGGAGTGGATAAGAGAATGTATGGGAACGGCATCTGGCACCTTTTGGTCTTTACGATAATTAGTATCGTGTGCTTTAGTTGAGGAATTTGGCTACGATAATTGGTCCAAGTATTACTTTCGTTTCTTTTTCTTTTCCTTCTTGTTTCGTTCTTTTATTTTCTTTAGAGTGAGACAGGGAAAAGAATAGAAGTTGGAGGAAGATGACTGAGGGTAAAGGTTTAGTAGGTGTGAAGAGAAGAGATAATAGTTTTATGTTTTAGTGTATGGGAACAATTGATGGAATGTGTGAGGATGGGAAAATGAATTACATCGTTTGAAAGACAGTGTTGGGATATCCGTAAGAAGAAGGAAAACAGTTTTTTTTCTTTTAAAGTTAGATATCTATCAGAAACTTCTTCCATGAAACACCATAACTTTACTACAATACCGTAAAAGGAAAATATGTGCATCATCATCACCAACAACAACACTAACAACGACAGCAATAAAAACAACAACAACAACAACAACAAATAACTTACTAATGGGATACATAATTCAAATAACTCTAGAGCAAACACAATTTAATGAGTAAACAGATGTACTAGAAAAAGAATGTTCACAAAAACCTGTCGATTTTTCATTTTAAATCTACAAAAGCTTCCTCAAACGGAGCCGCCCAAATACACAAATATTGATGATATTTTGTATTACAAAACCGATTGCTTTTATTGAATGAACACGAACGCCTGACATTTCTAATTTCCGGTGATAAAAATATTATTGATAAAATTTGATTTGAGTCATCAAAATCGCCAGAAAAATCAATTATTGCCCGTCGCTCTCTTTCTTTCTGTATGTGTGTGTGTGTATGTCTCTCTATTTTTCTCCCTCTCTCCCTCTCTCTCTCCCTCTCTCTCTCTTTCTATCCATCTCTCTCTCTCTCTCTCTCTGCCTCACTCTGTCTGTCTATCTTTCCGCTTTCTGTCTTTCTTCCTCTGCGTCTCTCTCCCCATTCTCTGTCTCCTTCTCCTCATCACCTCTTTTCCCCCCCTCTCTTATCTTTTTTTCTGTATCTGTCCATCTCCCACCCCCCACGGATGTGTCCGTTCTGCGAAATGATGCGATCCACCTGAGAATCAACTGAGACCTAACTCATTATGTTCATCGCTCTGCCAACTGAACCGTAATGAGGCTAAAATAATAACAACCTCTCACTTATTTATTGCTTTTGTTGGACTCTCGAATCAAAATGTGCAGTCAAAATGATTCATTTTTTCACAAACTAAACGTAAGTCAAAACTCTGGCGTCGATGAGACAATTTACCTCTCTCTCTATTTATATCTCTCTCATACACACATTCTATCTATCTATCTATCTATCTATCTCTCTCTCTCAGTCTCTCCCTCTCTCTTTATCCCCCCCACACTTTCTCTATGTATAACATTTCCTAGGTTCACACGAAAGAACCCTATTAGACGATCAGTTTATTCATCCTCCCACACCTTAATAAAAACGCGGCACGTCTTTGTTCGTTTACCTGACATCAGATCTACCCGTTGCTCAAACTGAAGCTAAGTAGCGTCATGATGACAGTAACGATCACCCTTCCCACGACGCCGACCAGGTTAGATCATCATGTCATCTTGAGAGGCATGTCACGTTTAGACCGGAACTGCCTTTAATATCCCAACACCCAATATCATGATTGTCTTGAATGATTGTCTTGTCCCACGAAAACAAAGTGATTAAACCTGTGTCTGAATAATAATAGTTTGCATATATAATGCCCTCCTATTGTCTCCTCATTGTTAAACCTGCGGATTTCCATTGTTTGGACGCCTACGCTTCAGTGTCTTGTCTTAACTTGCCTGACACTCTCTAAGCCTGAAGTCTAGTACATGTGTACTTTAGATATCGCAAGTACAACGTCGCGGTAGTTTACAACTTGTCTAAAGACTTCTTATGGTATATTTTATCCAAGACGTTGTAATTACGACACTTGGTGTAGATTTACGTGGGCCTGGATTACATTTTTATGTCAAGACGTGTTGTTATTAAGAAATAGTATTTTCTAAGAGCCAAAATTGGGCAGAGTGCGAAAACTGCCGAAACTTTACGGAAAGCTACGAAAGAAAAGGCGCGCAAACTTCCGTACTTTGACTGTATCGTCTGCAATAACTTTGCTATCAGGTCTCTTCACATAATCATAGACTTTTTACACACGTTAAAATACATGGACAAACTTCGCGAGGTTTCTTAGTTTTGAATAATTATACAACAGCAACAACAACACTGGCTTAATAACTGTAACTTTTCCAAATTAAAATAGCTTGGAGGTGTCATGGCTTGACTCTGTTATTCAACCAACAGTCTTAGACCATAGTTATACAAATTGACATTTCAATAAACTTAGGCGAAGATTTAACTGTAGAAACTATTTTATATAGCGTTTTGTAATCAGTATTTTCTCTATTTAAAGAGTGCTGAGTTGAGTTGGTTTAACGTCCAACATCAACACTATATTAGGCTATACTCAGGACGGACCCCAAGACTAAAGTCTGATCTGACAGGTGTATGTGCTGCCACACACGAGACAGGGCGGGGATGCCATGACTCCTGTCTCAGCCGGTCACACTGACACCGACCCAACCAGTAGGGAGCGCAATCGCCAGGGCTCGAACTTGGACCTTTTGCGTCGGAAGCCGATGTTCTACTCCAAGACCACTCTCTCTCTATCGCTCTCTCTCTCTCTCTCTCTCTCTCTCTCTCTCTCTCTCTCTCTCTCTCTCAAGCCTATAGTGTTCAGACAAGGCCGGAATGCGCTGACCCACCAGGTTTGTTTACTCTGGTCAAAGCCTGGACAATCCCGGACAGCCGGCTTTGCTGCATGAGTCACGGAGTCAGACAGCTGACTCACCTGACCCTGGGATGACTGTGGGTGACCAGTGAAATACAATGTGCACAGGTCCAGGTGTCGAGACGGGGACATTCCAGGCGCGTTACTGACACATTGTACTGTGTGCCAGTGTGGCAGTGTTTGCACCTGACGTAATCAAGGCAATGTCGTCATGACACAACAATGACCGGCTCTCTGGTGTGGTCGCCTCGGTAACGCACAGAACCGACCCGCAGAGAGCCGTGGTTTGAGTCTTGGATACATGATAACACTTTAAATAATCTATAATCTATCTATCATGGTAAAACACACGTAAAATAAAATGGAAGAGCCGACAAGATAGATATCATACTACCTCTAGAGACAATTTTCTCTCGATCTACATTGATTTATATCATCGACATATTTTAATGTTTGATGAGTATTAGTTTACTTGCAGCTTATAAGTAACATTAAAAAAACACTCTCTAACTCAAGATGAAAAGTAAAAATTAAACTAACTCGTAGCACTTTATAAATTCCCTGATAGAAGATGAATAGTAAAGGCTAAAAGAAAAAACTAGAGCGCTTAACCTTGTACTGATTTTCTTATCATGCCTACATGAATTTGGAAAAATCAAATGTTTTTTGTTTTGCCTGTTTTGTTGTTGTTTTTTGTTGTGGGAGCCACCTGACAATCCGACAAATATTAAGCTGCAAGCCAAACACCAGAGCAGGGGAGAGCATTCAGGTTAGAACATAGGTAAAAAAAAATCAACGCAACAGGATAGCACGGAACAGAGTGTAAGTGGTTTTGCGATTCACAAGCCGTTAATGGATAACATAATCACACCCTCAGCATGTTCTTTTCCTCCGATCGCTTTGGGGACGCGGTGGTCCTGGGTAGAACATCGGCTACCGACACAAAATGTCCGTAGTTCGAGCCCTATCAATGTTGTCCTCTACTGGTTGGGTCGGTGTCAGTTTAATATGACCAGCTGAGACAGGAGTCATGGTATCCCAGCCCTGTATTCTATTTGACAGTCTTGGGGACCATCCACAACATATCCAATATAGAGCTGATGTTGTACGTTAAACTAACTCAACAACTCAACTACCTCCGATTGGTTCCGTAGGTCTAGGATAGAGCTATGATTGGACGCCGGTGTAGATTACGTTACGTATCGTCTTCGTTTTCTCTATAGGCTGCGTCATCACAAGGCCTCTGTTGTCAGAAATGGACGACTCAAGAGGGAGAGACAGAGCGGTCGCTTCGAGTGCCGTGTCAATATTGAAACTGCAATGAAATAATGTCGTCTGCTGTTAGGCACTAGACAGCATTCGTCTAATAATGTTGACATAATATCATTCCCTCAGTTGCTCTCTGTTTCTCTCATTTTTTGTTCTCTCCGCACTGTTTAAGTCATTGTCTATTTCTCTCTTCTTTCTCTCACTCACTCACTCTCTCTCTATCTCTCTCTCTCTCTCTTTCTCTCTCTCTATCCCTCACTCTAACTCTCTCTCACTCTCTCTATCTCTCTCTCTCTCTTTTTTTTTTACCCTCTCCAGTTTAGCCGTTACTGTGCTGACGTGCCGTAAAAACAAACTCGTATTCTCTCTCTCTCTCTCTCTCTCTCTCTCTCTCTCTCTCTCTCTCTCTCTCTCTCTCTCTCTCTCTTTTCTCTTTTTCTCTCCCTCTTCCCTCTCTCTATCAATCACTGTCTATCACCCCCGCCCCCTCCTACACGATTTTTTTCTATTACAAATGCAACTTTCCAATGTAGCATCACGAAGTTTAGTAGAAATGTGTCAAAGTTGTGCAGTCCGTTTCTAAAAAAAAACTGAACCTGTTGTTTTCGGTTGTTTGTTTATTTGTTTGTTTGTTTGTTTGTTTGTTAATCAAATTATCTCCACTCTGCACCTGTTGACATCTTCATCATTTGTTCCTTACTGGGTCATCATGGGGCGAAACAAACGTAGGTCTACCACACGCCCACACGTACACACAGAAAACAGAATCAAACATAATCAAAACAAGCACAAAAAGTGCGTGGATAAGATATAAGCGAAAGGCGCAATAAATTATTCCGAAGGCGGATCTTGAATTTACGCCAACATAAATTATCTTTATGGCTTTATCCACCAACGCAAGGGGTTATAAGTACAATGTTGGAGTAAGCTTAGGAATTGTCTTAAGATATGGGAATTAAAAGGCTTGCGTTGTACTTGCGACCTAAGAACTAAAAATCAAATTTGGCTGCCGTTGGATCAGAAAAAAACAAAGCAGATACAAGTTTAAAAACTAGATCTTGAAGTAAAGATGTTTTAGAAACAGTCTTTGCGCGTTCGGATCCCATAACGCCTGGAATTGTGATGTGGGCGTTGTCATTTTAATTGTGAGTAAAGTTTAAGGGAAGGTTTTTAATATTTTTTTAAAGAAGCAAAATAATTTTGTCAAACTATGAGTTCAGATCATATGAATATTGGGTATAATTCAGATAAATGAATTGTTTATTGTATGGCTACACCTCCATATATAGCCTGCCAATTCAAGATGTCAGTCTGTCATTTGCAGCCTGAACTGTGTCACAATCCTCATTCAAGTTCGTCATGGCATAGAAAAAGGTAGATAACAATACAGCAGATGTAACTTAATATTCGTCATTTCTGAATATTAAAAAAAAAAGCGTACACAATAATGTAATTAAAAAGGAAAATTCACGACGCATATTTAAGACATGTCCAATTGGTTTTTTCCGTGTTGCGAAAGATTCTAATGTTTTTGTTTATATACAACACTAACTATGAACAATAAAACAGGGAGTACGTGTGTTGAGAAAATTGAGAGAGGCATTCCTGTCATTGTGTCAGTTCCCTAAGGTCATGAATATACAATGTGGTTATTACATGCCTACCATTGTTTCACCATGATCTTTGTTGCTTTTCGTGCAGCTCGAATTTTATAAGATCACAAATCGTATGTTCGAGTTGGCACATAACTCCATCATTTATTTGCTCTTGGAGAGCGGGAGGTTCACGGTTCCAACCTTAGTTTGTCTCCTCGTATCTGTTTTGAAATATTTTTAGTTAAACCTCAGGAGGGGGCGGGAGGGGAGAGGGTGGGGTCAAAGAGAAAGAGAGAGAGAGAGAGAGAGAGAGAGAGAGAGAGAGAGATAAACTTTGGTGTTCCAATCGTTAGGTCCCTGGTTGAAAAGCCACGATCGGTCAAAAATGTATTCGTCCAATTTCGTCCCCCTACTGGCTGGGTCGGTTTCAGTTTTGACAGCATGAGACTAGAGTCATGGTATCCCTGCACTATATCTGGATGCTCGCAAACGTAAAATTTTCAGACGTGAGTTTTGCGACATGTCAACAATATAGACTATTTATTTCTATTGTTGAGCGCTTAGCAACCAACTCAAACAAACGCGGAAAATTTCTGGGACATACAATTATTAAAAGGAAAAAGAATGTAAAACCTAGCACGTATGAGCACAAGCAGTATTTTTTTTATAATCGTATTTCAAATTTTATTTTAAAAACTGAATGGCCTTGACCTAAAGGTTTTGTGGAGCGAAAGCAGTAAAACGTCAGTTCACGCTAAATTAATTACATAAAACTGTGGATGTCTTTTGTTACTCGCAATAGTGTAACAATGGCCTGTACATAATCAGCATTGAATTTTATTTTTACCTTTATGCGCAAACGTATTACGTCTTATAGGCTGATTCAGTGTTCAAAGAGGTATTTTCTATTGTACATGTATTGCTCTGGTTAAAAAAAATATACATCAGCCTTGAATTTTTTATCTGTATGTGCTTGTTGTCATATGGATCCATTCGGTGCTCAAAAAGATATACTGTAATGTATTCTCATGGGTTATTGTTGAGTTGAATTGGACTGATTGCGTAGCGTCAAACGTCAGCACTATAATGGCTATGTTGAAAACGGGCCCCAAGACTGGCGTCTGAAAATTGTATGTGCTGTCACACACGAGACTGGACGTAGAGACCTGGACTTCTGTCTCAGCCGGTCATATTAGATTGATACTTAATCAACTAGTAAATTGGACAAATACATATTTGATGGATCGTGGGATTCGAACCGCGAACCTTCCGAAGAAGAACAATGCACCACTTAAATCGCGAACCTTCCGAAGAAGAACAATGCACCACTTAGAGCAGTTCACTCCATTGCTCTGGGTGAAAGTAGAAAAGGTAGCCATGAATTTTTTAACATCTATGTATTAATTGTCTTGTGAGCTCACTTGGTGTTCAATAAAGTAGGCCTACACTTCAATGTATTGTTACTGGGTCGAAAAAAAAGCAACAAAAACATAGGTCGGCTTTTAAATTAAAATTACAATTTATAGCCAGGAACTGTGGGAACAATAATTTTATTTGGGAGGCAGAGAAGGATTCAGGGCATAGATGTAGATTTTTCTTAAAAGTTCACAAATTTGTCCTGTCCTTAGAAGTTTTCTTTCGATTTTTTTGTAACTGAGAAACTTGAATGTCCTTAGCAAATCTTGATCACTACGTTAATCTCTATAGTATTAAATAGTGCATTATAGATTTTTTGAAGCTAACTAAAACTATCGAGAGTTATTTGTGATTGAAAAAACGGCATGTCCTCAGTCTCTGTTGTTGTTTTTTCTCCGAAACTTTATTAAAATGTTCTCAACTAAAAATCGCTATTCTAAGCCAATTTGGAATAGACTGGCAAGGGATGGGGAGAGGGAGGAGGATGAAGGAGAAAGAAGTAGAGGTGGAGAAAAAGACAACAAAGAAGAAGAAGAAGAAGAAGAAGAAGAAGAAGAAGAAGAAGAAGAAGAAGAAGAAGAAGAAGAAGA
>RQTK01000057.1:28798-42475 GCA_003991915.1 Elysia chlorotica | reverse complement strand
TGATGATGATGATGATGATGATGATGATGATGATGATGATGATGATGATGATGATGATGATGATGATGATGATGATGATGATGATGAAAAAAGAGAGGGGGGGGGGAAGAGAATTCTGAAAACGAGGAGAATAAAGTAGGAGAACAATGCAAGAAAGATAAAGGAATAAAACCGACCCTAACACATAAAGATAAGATCACTCAGTTAAAAATCTAATAAAATAAATTCATACTTTCCACCCAATCCTACATCTAACGAATATATTCACTTCTGTTTGCCTAGCAGCTATGCTACCGATCCCAACAAATTTGCATTGTCTCTATAAATTGTCTTTTACAGGGTTTGCCTTTCTTCGTACCCCATTTTTCATTTATCTGTGTTTCCTCTTTTCGTTCAATTCTGTCTCCCTATTATTCATTTTGCTAGGTTTCCCGTAAGATTTAGAGCATGACTTTGAGGCCCTACAAAGTTTACAGGACTTTTTTTTATCTTCCCGATCCTGTAGATAAAAAATGTACATACATCTTTAGACCGAGCCCAAAGACAAAACTGGTAAAAGACACTTTGACGTTCACTATGGCCGAGCCTTAAGTCTAATATTTTGCTCTCAAGATCTGATAGCTGGAATTGTTTTCCTAGACCCGCATTCTTGAAGTTGTCACTTTCCTTCTCTTTACTCTAGATTGCTCTAAGTTTTAATCTCATTCATTGACAATATATTCTCAAGAATACTTTCAGTTTTTATTTGCATGACATTGTCAGCCTCTCCCAGTATAGACGCACGGCATTCTTTATAAATCCGCAAGCTCCACTCCTCCGGTTAAAAGTCAATACTTCCAGGATCGCCAGGTTAAAGTTTGTAAACCTTGTGAAATATCGAGCATGGAAGGGAAGTTGTAAATGTCTACTCTAGTGTCTAAATTACAATGCGGGCGGATTTTTATATAATTATATCCGGATTCGTAGGCTCTAAAGATAGATATATGGCTCAGTTCGAAGTGAAGATCAACATTTAAGACTTGTCTAATACGAGAGCTCTAAGATTCTTTCTTGACTGAGACGTCAGTTTCATTTGAGTTACGACACTTGTGTAGATTTAGATCAGAATATACCAGCACTAACTACTTTTTGCGTTGCTGTGTTTGGTGCGTCTTATTCTGATGCAGTTGATTTAAAGACGTGCTTATGTTGTTTGTATATTACGTCGTAGTGCGCAAAGAAAAATTAATTTTATAATATAAAATTATGTAGTTTTTAGGGGTTTAGAAAATTTACGAAAAATTGTGTGGTATCCAGTTCTATTTTAGCATCAACGTTAGCTTTGCTCAGTGTTAGCTTAGGAAATTTACATAATTTTATTTAGATTCAACAGTTTGAATTGACTTGTCCTTTTCCGATCCATCGTTATAACTACCGATAGATATACACTTGCTGAAGTCCACTTGCACTAAAAAGCTACATGCAGAGCTAATGTGTCTCTAAGTTTTCTACTCTCAAAGTTTAAAGTATTAAACCCACTAGTGCCTAGATTGATTACTTGTCTTTACTTTCATGAAAGCTTTAGAACAAACAGGCTGTATAGTTTTTCAACACGTCGTCCTTTATTCCTACTTCTACTTCTAGTGAGGTCATACTGTAGGCTACTCAAAATAACACAAAGTCAGGCGATTTGAGAAAGTCACCGATTTGACTAAAGTGAGCACCTTCTTGAGTAACAACTTTTTGCATAACAAGGGTTACAGTGATCTATTTCTTATAAATTAGTATCATTGTTAGAACACAATAATAATCAGTGAGTATTTTTCGTTCGGCCTTCAAGCCTATTAAACTAACAATGTAAATTGTTCTAAATGTATCTAATATTATAACGATACAGCTCACTTTGGTTCTAAATGTAAATGTCTGTTTATTTCGGTGACTTTGCCTATTATTTTTGGAAACCTCAGTATGACCCCTATTGAATGGATGTTTTAATTATAAGTGAGTAATGCCACAGAGAGCACAGGTCTACAAATCTTTATTCTGTGGAGCAAAGCGCAAATCTACCACTGACACTGAAAAATAAAGAAATCATCTGTGTTTTTGTGTGACAAGGTCGAAAGCATCTTTCGTCTTGGAATTGTATGTCACGGGAAGCGTTCAAAATATGGAAGTATGAACCTGCATTATGACTGAATATGTAGGCTTACAACTAGATCTAGATCTAGATAATTATCTTGGAGTCTTGATATAATCTAGATACATGTACTTTAATAGAGCATGTAGCTAGCTGCAGGCTAACATTTCACGCCTGATTTTGAAGTGTGCTTTTGGCAAACCGCTTTTGTTTATTCAAGCAATGGTTCCATTGCAACGCTTTTGTTTTCTTGTGGAATGTGTTACGAAAACACCTGTAGATTGAAATGTGCCGCAAGAAGTAATTAAAATGTGTTTTGCGCACTTTAATGATAAGAATCAATTTTATTCCACTTTAGATTTGTTTGTTGTTTAAAGAAGGCGAGGACTCAGCTGTATCTTCGTATTTTTGAAATTACATTTTTTATTTGTTTTATTAATTCATTGGTTTTGAGCGAGTTGTGGTGAAATGAAACATATTTCTTCAAAATACGTGTGCTCCGGGGAATCTACAGACAAAATATCCCCTTCTTGTGTAATTTCGTAGCCAGATATATATCTTGTGCGGTTTTAGAGATTTTGCGATTTAAATATTTTGGTCCTAGCCACATTATTATTATTATTATTATTATTATTATTATTATTATTATTATTATTATTATTATTATTATTATTATTATTATTATTGTTATATCAGCAGCAGCATTAGCATCATCAACATCGTCAGCATCATCATCATTATCAGCAGCAGCATTGGCATCATCATCATCACCATCATCATCATCATCTCATCATCATCTCATCATCATATCATCATCATCATCATCATCATCATCATCATCATCATCATCATCATCATCATCATCATCATCATCATCATCATCATAACTTTTATCAAATTGAGCCGTTTAAGATGTGTGTATCCCCCTCGCCTACGCCACACGGTCAGAGGGTCTGAGTCTAAGCATGACCCATTTTTAATCGCAGGTCAAACAATGTAATAGGATCACGATTCTACGCTGGCCTTACCATGTGTAGAACATTCTGTCATGTGAGGGAGAGAAAGCTTTTTAACAGCTTTCAATTCGAACTGCATAGCTTTTAATTCAGTCTCTCAAAGGAGCATGAAGTTGCAACACTGCAGCCGGAATTCGTTCTCGTGTGATAAATTAATGTTAATTTTGTTTTTATAGATCTAGAGAGAGCTAGAGAACTAATTAAAACCAGAGGAGTAGGGATCGTACGTACAACGGTGCCGTAAGCTTATAACTTGTTTAAGAAATCGTATTTGTAGCCTGGAGTCGTAAGTACAATGTCGCCGTAGTTTACGACTCGTCGTAAGCCTTCTTATTCTTATATTCTTATGACGAGTCGTAAGCAGTCGCGACGTTTTACTTAGGTCCCTTAAGACTTTTTGTAAACGACCGCCATGTAGAACTTACGCCCTGTATAATATTATGCTAGATCTAGAATTTCTAGATCATTGTGCGCTTTACTTCTAATTCTGTTACAGCCGCCATTCTTTGTGTAATGTCTAAAGTGGTTAAAGTACTCTCTTGAAGGCCAGTTCTCCTCGTGGTAAGATAGATCTACGTTGATCTAGATCCAAATTTAATTATTTCTCTTATAATAAATTCTTTGTTTAGGTTAAATTTGATTAGATTCGGTTAATATAAGTGACAACATCATTAATAATTGTGTTTGCGTAGCTTCCCATCGTTTTATAACCCAGATTGTTTACGTCTAGTTAAAGTCATAAAAATTTTATTTTTGTAACTCCCTCAGGCGAAAGTTCATTTCACAAATCCGCCTCTTTAGCGTTGCTGATTGGGGCAAGAAACAGGTAACTTTTACTGATCTGCAAACGATGTTTTGTCTCGTTTCCCTCTATGCTTCAAATTCTGATTACACATATGGAAACAAACGTGTATAATTTTCAAAGAATAATTAGGCTTATAATTCTGTGTTCACATAATTATCCATCTGATTCCTCACACCTTCTCTTTAATTTAAGATCAACCCATCGACTTCTGAACACTTCCTTTTTTACTCTTGTTTTGCTTTCTTTTTCCAATTGTTATCACCTAATAAAATCATAATTATTACATTCATTTTAGAATTTATATAAGAAACTGATCTAATTAATTTGCATTTTCATAAAAAATCGTAATTGTTATATTTATTTCTGAACTTATGTAAGAAACTACTCTATTTAATTCGCATTTTTTTCCGTAAAGGAGGAAAAAAATCTAAGCTTCTCTATACTTTAATTCAATCCATCTCATGAATAATAATTTATTGCGTTCACTAAACACATTAATCAAACTATCACTTAACTTGGAAACATTTTTCAGTGTTTCAATCAATCAATGTCAATTGATTTTCTTATCGAAGAGGGCTACAACCATTTGTTGCGGTTAAGGCGAGATCTCATAGAGATAAAAATAAAATAGTATTGATCCCATGGAAGATAAGCAAGACAGTTTTCGATTGTGCTGGTAAAAGATGGGAGTTGAGTTGACTCGAGTTGGTTTAAAGCCCAACATCAGCATTATATAGGCTATATTGTGGACGGGCCTCAAGATTGACGTAAGACAATCTATGTGCTGCCACACACGAAACAGGCCGAGGATACCATGGTAGAAGTTGGTTTACGCGCCCAAATAATTTACTCTTCTCTGAAAGATTTAAATCGCCTTTTCTTTTGGTAACGTAGCATTTTTTTACCCCAGGTTATGTTGCATTAAATTACACAAATACACATCTACACACGGTTGATTCCTTGGTTGTTTTATTGGATATTTATACAGCCCTTACGATACAACTTACTACTAGAAAACAGGCTCAGGGGGGCGCGGTGGTCCCGGGGTAGAACATCGGCTTCCGACGAAAAAGGTCCGCTATTCGAGCCCCGATGATTTCGCTTCTACTGATTGGGTCGGTGTCAGTTTAATGTGACCGGCTGAGACAGGAGTCATGGTTTCCCCGCAATGTCTCGTGTGTGGCAGCATATAGAATTGTCAGACGTCAGTCTTGGGGCCCGTCCACAATATAGCCTATATAGTGCTGATGTTGGACGTTAAAACAAACTCAACCCTCAACTCAGAAAACAGGCTCTAAATGTATTCCCATTGCCTTTGACTTCTCTCTTTATTCGAATGTCTCTGTTCTTTCTTTCTCTGTCTCTTTATGTATATGTGTCCCTGAAACACTCTATCTTTGACAGACAAAGTATGTGTCTTTCTCTTATCTCATTTTTCTTCCTTTGTCTGTCTACCTGTCCGTGTCCCTCTGTCTGTCTGTCTGAGAATGATAGACAAACAAAACCTACATCCGTATTTCAATTTCTTCAAGTGAAAAACCTTTATATCTATGAACCCCCTAAGGTTTAATGACCTATAAAATCCAAGAAATAGAACAACACGTCAATGGTTGCCTCAAACTACATTAATAGCCAAAAACCGAGTCTTTAATGTCCGTTTTATGTCTGTTTGTTTCTGCGCCTGAATTAATTTTCGCAGTGTTATGCTGTTTCTCTTTGTTCATTTTGAGGCAAACGATACTATCTTCTTACGAAGTGTCTTTGTGTTAGTACAATATGAAGACTTGCATCACAAACAATGCTTGCCTGATGAAAATAGAGGCAAGAACATACATGTGTTGTTTAGCGTCCGATGCCAGCATTATATAGGCTGTAGTGTGGACGGGTCCTAAAACCAACGCCTGATACTTTGACGTGCCCAGCATTTAAGTCTCAGCCGGTCCATTTCACTGACACCGACTCGACTAGAATGGGACAAAATCAGACAAAATATTTCGACCGCTCGTTGGTTACGAACCAACGATCTACCAGTCGCCCCAGTTCTTATTAACTTTTTTTTCTCACTATGGTATATTAAAACAACGCCCTGCTTTGGTAACTTAACTTTGTCCCGTTCTCAGCGAGTCTTATTGCGTTTCACTAAAGATATAACCCACGCTATGCGCTGGCAAAACAACAACAACCAAATTGAGCTGACTGTTAAGATTATTAATAGTGCTGTTAGCTTAATCATGATATTATTGTGTGTGAACAACTTAACAACTTTCCCATGGTATTCTTCACACACAAAACACTTACATCCCCTGATGATCTAACTGTTAAATGTATATACGCCTAGATATTGACACTACGTTCAAGTTACTGCACTATTCGCAAAACACTTTGGGAAATTCCAAACACTCATTAACTTTTTGTTGTTGTTTTTTTCACACTTTTTGCGTTTTGCATCATTATTATAATTCCCGGGCTTTCTTTTTCACAATAGATTAAGCTTATTTATTTAATACTTTATAATACGAATATCAAGATACATCTTCTCTACCTCCTCCGTGTCTCCCTGCCTTGTCTACTGCGGGGTATCTCATAATATTGTCAGACGTCGACTTTGGGGTCCGTCCACAATATAGCTTATATAGTGCTGACATTGGAGGTTAAAACCAAGTCAACTCAACTCGAGTCCTTCTTGAGTTCAGGCAAAGTCACCGAATCGTTGGAACTGAAATACGTTTGTGCATAAATATTCAGAATAAAAGTGATCTATTTCGTCTATAGGGTAAATCGTAGTTAGGACACAGTGATTCTCAGACAGCCTACTAGCCTACTAGCCTAACAATGTAAACTGCATCAATTATGTCTGGAATTTTAATGATGTAGCTCACTTCTATTATAACTGAACATGTTTGTTTATTTCGATGAGTTGACCTTTACTTAAGGATCCCTCGCCCAGTTTGTTTCACTACACTTCTCTTTCTACTCGTTATAATCCTTTATCTTCTTTTCCTCCAGAAGGTTGTCTCTTTAATCTTGGAGACATGTACACCTTGATTAAAATGTGCTGTTAGATCCCCTGGACGTATTCCCTCATACGTGCACAAGGATTGAAAAAAATCCTTAACTGCTATCTTGAAAAAAAGTGAGGCGTATGTGTATGTGGGGGGGCGGGGGGGGAGACGGCATTAATTTATTTCTTTAACCCCCACTTTCAACCAAATTATTGTAAGACTACACATCCACGTTAAGCCAGCCAGTCCAAGCTGTTATCTTATCACCAACATCCTAAAATGCATCATATAATCCTCCCTCGAGTAATATCGTTGAAGAATCGAAATAATGGTCAGTTGGCTTAGGACTTCCATCATATCGAGACTCCGATTATTACTTTGTCAGGTACACTATGGGCAGTTACTAATGAAACCATTGACATTATTATTCTCCGTATTAAGAAAAGCGGTCCTAGTAGTAGTATAGTCCCGTTACACCTCCACGTTAAAGTTGTTATCCTATCTTTATCAGTTTAAACTGTACTCTTGAGTTTTGTTATATGGAAATGAAGAATTAATAAAATGTTAATGATCCGTTTTCTTTGGACTTACATCATATCACCATTGCAATTTTAAATGTCGGGTAAAACTATAGGATACGCAGTTACGAAGAAAAAAAACATTTTCCGTACCCAAGTGTCAAGTGTCATCACTAAAGGAGCCTGCCTTCACGTAGAGGGCGAGGGGTCTATCTCATGACCACTTGAGGAGACCTAGAATCTAGCTCTAAGTGACCTGGCGACACTGTCGGAGGGCGTCTTAGTACCCAGCCGTCTAGTGTTGTGCTTCATTAGACACACTTAATAACATTATTCTCTGTACACTGTACAGGCGACAGCTTCTTGTCTATTGTACAGTAACGTTCAGGTTTTTGACTTATCATTTTACGAGTGATCTCTATGTATATCTCTCCCTGCATCTTTCTCTCCGTCTCTCGCTGTCCTTCGTATCTCTCTGCCGCTTTCTATGTACACCTCTGTTCGTCTTTCTCAGCCTTTCTCTCTCTGTACATCTATCGTTCTCTCTCTTCTTTATATCTCTATGCCTCTCTCTCTCTCTCTCTCTGCAACTTTGTCTCTCTCTCTCCTTTGTATCTCTCAACCTCTCTCTCTCTGCAAATCTGTTCGTCTCTCTCTCTCTCTCTCTCTCTCTCTCTCTCTCTCTCTCTCTCTCTCTCTCTCTCAACTCCCACGCCTATAGTCGCATTTGGGCGTTGGAAAAAACAAGATGAGACCCTTAGAAGGAGTAGGTGAAGAAAACGTCCCATTTCATAATGCTATTTTGCGACATTTTGCGTGTGTCTGCATAAGTGGAACTGCTGCACACAGCCACCCTGGTGGGACCTTGAGAGGATAGACCAGGCCTACATGTATTAGCGGCCTTGTGAAAACATGGCCCACAGTAAAACGAAGACGGTAGGTGCGGGAATCTGCTCCGGCGTCCAAACATAGCTATATTCTAGACTTACAGATCCAATGAGCGTTCAGAAAACCTCCATGTGAAAGAGACGTGATTGCGTCATTCATTATCATACTGTGGATCGCAAAATCTCCATTACCTCAACTGGGGACTACGGAGATAACGGCCAAAGACCGAGGACCTGGAGTGGAGACTACTTACTGTCAAAACACCTTAACATAGTCACACATTCAAGAAGATTTAATACTTTCTTCAGGGCAAGGACGCAACTGTTGAATCGGCTTCAAGAAAAGCTGTCAACTGTACACCAACGGATATCAGAGATGATTAATCTTTTGGAAATGTTTAGTATTTTAAAATAACAGTTAAAACCATAACATCCGATTACGTCATTGAGGTATAAAATGATATTGGATCCGTGTATAATAAGATGACGGAACTTGAATATCGTTGAAATTTGGATAAGATCTTGCGGTTATCAACACACCTGGATTATTCTAATCTCATTTGCTTGTCGGTATATTCTGATCTTCTGCGCCGGGCTGTACAATCGGACTGATTGCCAGGTGTGATTGAGCATCCAGTGGCATCCACGTATCTCTCGCCTTGACAGATTAGCAGCAACAGCAACATCATCATCATCATCAGCAGCAGCAGCAGCAACTAGAGTGCACTCTAGTGACCCTGCACTAACAGCTAGAGTGGAGACGAGATGCCATAGAATCCAGTGACAGTCTAGCATCAGGCATACTCAGTGACATAGTTTGTTGAGTGAAATTATCTGATATCACTAGAAACAAGTAGATCTAGGATCTAGCTTGGATTAATATGGACCTTTTGTTCAGTAATTTAGTCTAGCACCAACCACAAACAGTGACACATATTGCCGAGTAAAGTGTGGGCTACAACTGAGAACATAAGAAACAACTACCGTGGATCTAGATCTAGTTTGGATTAACATAGGCAGTTCTTGAAGTTTGAAATCTGGAGTCTGGTTTAGGCAATTTCAGTCCAGCAGCAAAATAGTAACACAGGTTGTCTTAGTATAACTGATATCACTAGAAACAAGTAGATCTAGGTTCTAGTTTGGATTAACATGGTCGTTCTTGGACGCCCTAGGAGTTTGGAAGTTGGAGTGTGTTCAGTAATTCAGCCTAGCACCAACTACAAACAGTGATACAGGTTGACTAGTAAAGTGTGCAACCGATAACAGAAGAAACTATTGCCAGTAGATAGTTGGATGAATGTGGATCTTTCTTGGACGCTCTATAATGAGAGACTATACTATATCACACTTTGTGGTTTAACTGAAACCAAGAAAGTCAGGTAGATCTAGACCTTGTCCGGATTAACATGGATCTTTATTTGGTGCCATAAAGCCACGGACTTTGGATTCTGGGTTCTGGAATTTATTTCTGGCATGCCCGCCATGATAGAGACGGTAGGTCACAAGTCAATAATATTGATTAGATATAAGTTGAGTTGATTTAATGAGCCGAGACTTGATAATTATAGCCTTGATGGAGTGTTTATTTTGTTGTTGGCAGTGTGTTTTTAGTGTGCGTATACTGCCAATGGTAGAGATGGTGAGACCCTTTAACAAACAGCTTGGGGTCATCACGAAATTTGATGAAAATCTGGAAAAGTCATATTCTCATTATCCCCCCTTTTTAGAGACTGCATGTCTAGTTAACGGATTTTGGGGGGTGTTAGTTGTTGTTGGTGTTGTTGTTGTTGTTGTTTTTGTTTGCGCGGCGCAAATTTGCGTTGTTTTATTTACCTTCATCGAACCCACCCAATCTCCCGAGTTTATCAGATTAATGGAGTCGATAATGTACTTCCGATTTTGCGAATTCTTGGAATTTGCTTTTAGATTGTCTTTTCGCGTTAAACTGGCATGTTTTCAAACATTCAAGGAAAACACATGTGTTTTAAAATGGTAAAAACAAGACAATAATTATGAAGGTAAAAGTGATTGATGAATGAAAACTGCAAATTTAAAGACAAATAGGATGGAAGCATTTCAGTTCTTTCAGTTTACATTACGTAGATGCCACTTACAAAAATAAAACCAACATGAATTGCTTTATCTAAAAGCTAATACTACCAAAGTCTAATCTGCCAACTAAAACATTTATAAGAGTGTTCATAATGATATAGGAACTATTGTTATCAAAGTAATTCAACCTGCCAATGGAGATTTTATCTTGCCGTCCTTGAGTTTTACGTCATTATGAAATGTAAACATCCACAGACTCGTTATAGATATGACTAAAAATAGCGGGATGGTCATCTCTGGTACCACTTCTTCCACTGGTATCACTTTACAACAACTGATATAATCTCTGCTCCATATTCTCAACATGCTTGCCTTATCTGTTCAAATACTACCACCCATGACGATAATGCGAGTTATAACATAACAAGTAAAAATAGAGCAGGATGAAGTTAGTCAGTAAACCGGTAGTATACACAATCTTGGTAGGGTTGAGTGGGTACAAAAAAAAAAGAAACAACCAATAGTATAAGCTTTTTTTCCTCTGTCTGTTTCTCTGACACATTTTCATGCGTCTGTCTATGTGTCTTTCTTTCCGTCTCTCCATCTGACTAGCTATCCACCTATTTGCTAATCTATCTAACTATCGGCCTCTTTCATCTCTCTCTATCTTTCTCTCCTTCTCTCTCTTTCTCTCTTTCTATCTCTGTCATCTCTCTCTATATATGGTTATCTATCAATCTTTTTTCTAAATATATATTTCGACTAGCTATCTATCTCTCAACATCTATGTATCTATCTATCTATCTATCTATCTATCTATCTATCTATCTATCTATCTATCTATCTATCTATCTATCTATCTATCTATCTATCTATATATCTATCTATCTCCAGTGGTCTACTTGGTCTTTCTTCTCCCATCTATCTCTGTCAATCTATTTCCTTCCTCTTTCTATTCTCATTTCTCCATCTTCATTTCCTTTTCTTTCTTCTTTTAACCAACCATCTTATCCAATTTTATCACCAACTCCTCAATTTTCAAATGGCAAAATTATGTTTTCAACAAGTTTTTAAATGTCACTTAAAATACAAAGTTTGCCTTCCACATTATTTTAACCCTATCGATTTATTATAATTAAACTTCCGTTGGGAGCCAGAAATCTTTTTTTATTTTATTAGAATACATCATGGTTTTTTCCCGTTACGTTGAGTGCGCTCTACGCGTAATGGGACAATTTGTTTATTGTGACTTCCAAATGGTTTTATTGCATTTTTTTTTGCTATTTTTTTCTTTCACTTTGTTTATTATTACGATAGGACCCCGACGTTTTTCTTGTTGTTGCTGTCGTTGTTGTAGGTTGATGCAATTTTGTTGAGCAATGCTAAGAGTGACTGGAATTGTTGTTGTTGTTGTTGTTGTTGTTGTAGTTGTTGTTGTTGTTGTTGTTGTTGTTGTTTTATTGCGCGCCTGTTGTAAATTTGAAATATTGATTAAATACACACGACAGTATTTCTTCACCTCAGCTCAGCTGTAAATTGTATGTCATTTCTAAAAAAGATTGATTGAAATAAAGATAGATAGATACTTGATTATAATATCAGCATTGTCGGTAGAGTTCTCAACAAAATGGGCATTCTATAATAATAATAAAATCAATACTTAATTTTATTATTATTATAGATAGATAGATAGATAGATAAATCGATAGATGGATAGATAGATAGATAGATAGATAGATAGATAGATAGATAGATAGATAATAGATAGATAGATAGATAGATAGATAGATAGATAGATAGATAGATAGATAGATAGATAGATAGATAGATAGATAGATAGATAGATAGATAGATAGAAAGATAGATGGATGGATGGGTAGATGGATGGATAGATGGATAAAAAGAGAGAAAGGGAGAAGGAGAGGTGCATATCAAGATAGGTAAAGAAAGGGAGAGAAGGAGCCATAAAAAGAGAGGTATATAGACCGATAGGTAGAGGGGAAGAGGTGGAGAAAGAGAAAGAGAGAGAGAGAGAGAGAGAGAGAGAGAGAGAAGAGAAAGAGAGCTAGTATTTATATCTATCCATCCATCTATCCATCCATTTAAGCATGCATCCATCCATCTTCACTTCGATCTTATAATATATATGTCAATATGTCTAAATCTGTCAATAACGTTTTAGCTCATTTACGTGAACGAAGAAAATATACGTAAAACATAAATCTAAAAACAGCATTAGTTATCACCAGAAGTTTATCGCTAATTTTATTTTTATCCCATTTTATCTTCCAATAAAGCTTGACACCATATTACGGTATTTTTTTCCCACATTTTTTTTAACATCAACTCCGAATTTACCGGACCTGTGATTGACGTCATTCCTTGTATATGTATTATTCTTGCAATTTGCCAAATTCTCAAACGGTCTTGCTACAGGAAGAATTGAAAGCTACTTGGCGTCTTTTACTTCTCATAATCCGTCAAAATCTTTCATGAAGTGGCTGCGCTATTTTAAATGTTGACATATTCTGCTTGTATTAAATTAAGGAAGCCACTTTCCAGTAGGAAGTTTGAATAAAGATCTAGATCTAGGTTCTTGGTACAAACTTATCTTGGTATTTGTGTTTAAAAAGTGCTTAAGTAACACATAATTGTTATTATTATTTTGATCTGGAGACAAAAAATATAATTTGACCGTCTTTAAGTCTTTCGAAGAGACTGTAACTATTGTAGATAGAGCTAGAATAGAATTGCATGATTGTGTTTGTGACGATATTTTCTGCGTGTGTGGTCTCGCTTTTTTATATAATTTGTATAGTCAGTGTACTTTTGTATAGTTATTTTTATATAATGTGTATAGTCAGTGTAATTTTATATAGTTATATTTATATGACGTGTATAGTCAGTGAGTTTTTGCGTTCATCGAACATAACTATAGAGTGAGAGAGAAAACTAAGAGGAGGAGTGTTAGATAGTAAGTGAGTTCTTTCGTTCATCGAAATAGTTCTTGATTGAGAAAGAGGACTTTGAGGAGGATACTTATTAGTGA
This sequence comes from Elysia chlorotica, assembly GCA_003991915.1. Lineage (NCBI taxonomy): Eukaryota > Metazoa > Mollusca > Gastropoda > Plakobranchidae > Elysia > Elysia chlorotica. The sequence goes on along the minus strand of RQTK01000057.1, from coordinate 29,030 downwards.
ATGGATGAATAAAAGAGGAGCATATTCACCACTCCGCCTTATGAGGCTGCCGGAGGAAACAGTGAGGCGGGTAAGAGGGAAAACATACACAATGTGTCTTGTCTTTTTAGTACTTAATTAATTATCTTTTTCTTTTTCGTTCGACCTCCCTATTACTCGTTCTCATCATTCCGTCTGTATTTTATATCCCTTTTTTAACTTTCTCTGCTTCCTTCCCCCCCCCCCCCCTCCC
>RQTK01000057.1:7564-19673 GCA_003991915.1 Elysia chlorotica | reverse complement strand
GGTGTTGGTGGTGGTGGTAGTGGTGGTGGTGGTAGTAACGTTTTTTTGTTGTTATTGTTATCATTATTGTCTAATCTTTTATTTCTTCTTGTTCTTTTTTCTTGACAGAATCCTCTTCACCTCGTTCATTACCCATATCAGCTTCACCCAGAACTGTACAAGGTAAAAACAAAATAGCACTTGACATAAATCCTTAGCAATGCTTGTGGTGTTTATGCTTTTGTTTTTAGTGTAGCTTATTGCGTTCATGCCTCGTCATGAGATAGGCGGGAGAAAGAGGTGGAAGATATATATACACAATAGACTCTATATAATATGTAGATCAGCACGTTAAAGTGTCAGACGTAAGTCTTGGGACCCGTCCACAATATGGTCATGTTGCTTACAAATTCATCTTGAAAGATAACACATTTCTGAATAATACGATATGCAACACTTGATACTTTTTGTCAGGGATATTGTTTTTAAGTGGACTGTCTATTTTACCCTTGATTTCTATTGCGTCCAAACATAATTATTATCTTCAATTACGGATTTAATCATTCTAAACCAACTTTTCCTTCGACTTACTAATAATTATGTAACGTCAAGTTTTGTATTTTCCTGCTTAACAGCAACTCGTGTTTGAGAGTTATATTATTGTACTGATATCTTCAAAGATCTAATTTTTTGCTTTCATACCCGCGAACTCGGTTTGATAGCTAGCCCAGAAGGAAAGGCCCAACAGTTCTTGGTTAGCGGACAGGCTATATCAAATAGCCAACGGTTCATGAATAATGAGGGAGAAATTTTCTTTTCTTTTTTTTTTTTTGTTTTTTGCAGCAATTCCATAAATCCAAAAGGCCTAAGACAAAATATGATGAAAACAACGCCTACATACTCTCTCCAATTAATGTGTTAGCTGTTTAGTTTTACACACCCACTAAATAAGAATCAAATCTACCGTGTTGTGTGCACTATAGTAAATGTGCCAACAGGGTACTACACACCACTTGAGATGAACGTCAAGGAAATTCAATTTACAACGGACTTGCGACCAAGATTTTACAAGCATTGAGATCAACACATGGCCATAATGAATGGCTTAATCGTGACGATTACTTATGTTGTTGTTTTTTTCTGATCGCTTATTGATTCCGTAAGTCTACGATATAGCTACGATTGGACGCCGGTGCAAAATATCTTTATCCACCTCTCCGTTTTCGTTACTGGCCCTAGTTTACGCAAGACTTCTACTGCCCAAGGCATCATTTCGATATACTATCTTCAAGCCAAAAAAAAAAGTCTATCACTTTTGGTAGATTTTCTCATTGACAAAATGCATTTATATCTCTAAAAAACTAGAATCGTCTTGTACAATTCACCTTGCAGATATTTATTGTCTAATTAAATCTCCCAACTCGGATACCATATATTATTATTTATTTAACAATAGTATGTATCCTGCATGCATTTTACTAGAAATTAGTAAAATTGTGAACAATTCCCACATGAAAAACTCGGACAGGTTGAGACAGGGAAAGTTAAATAATATGAGAAGTGGTTTTCTTGTTAGAGTGCACACGCAGTCCGCTTGTACTATTTCGCAAGAGATTTATGAAGAATTCACACATTGACGAGATTTCCGTGTTATGCTCTTGACTTGAGGGACTGAGAGAGAGAGAGAGAGAGAGAGAAGGAGGTGGAACAGAGGCAGCCGGATAGACAGACAGACATACAGACACAGAAATGCAGAGGCGTAAAGAGACAAAGAGAGAAAAGAGAGACGCAGGGAGAGAGAGAGAGAGAGAGAGAGAGAGAGAGAGAGAGAGAGAGAGAGAGGAGGGGGGGGAGGGGGAGAGAGGGGGGGGGAGAGAGAAACAGAGAAACAGCGAGAGATAGAGAAAGAAAGAGAGAGAATGACAGAGAGGAAAGAGGTGGAGAGGGAGAGAGTGTGGAGGGGGGAGGGAGAGAAATACAGAATCAATTATGACCTTGCCATAAAGTAATCTAAATAACATCCAGATACCCAGGGGTTGGAATCCACCAGGAAGGAGCTAATCTTACACAAAAAGATTGAGCTTAATTTGTTTAAGACATAGAGAGACAGAATCAGTAAGAGACAGAGAGGAAGGGATAACGTAAGAAGAGATAGAGAGAGACATAGTTAGAAGTGATTGACTATTTAATCAGCAAATTACAGTGATGCAAAAGCTCTCAACTCAGGGTATATAAGAGCACCACCTCACAAAACTATTTTATAACCCCATAGAGGGTTTTTTTTGCGACATGAGTAGATAAGAAAATGTAGTTTTTAATGCCAATGTAAGTGTGTATGTCTAAAACATAATTTAGAAAATCTGTGATATAATCATATTAGCATGTCTTTAACAAACATTACTATTTTGTTGGTTAAATAGGTGAGATAAATATATACATTAAAAAGTTTGCTTTGGTAATTATTGGAAAGAGAAGTGATCAGGGTTCCTGATAAATGACCTGTTAATTGGCGAAGTAGATATCGAGATATTAGATGGTGTAACAGATGACGAGTCAAAATAATGTCGAGTGAAACATTACGGCGGATGCCAAGGAAGATGTTAAGATGGATGTTGATGTAGCTGTAGATGAAGATGTTGATGTGGATATTGATGTAGGTGTAGATGAAGATGTTGAGGTGGATGTTGATGTAGGTGTAGATGAAGATGTTGAGGTGGATGTTGATATAGATGTAGATTAAGATGTTGAGGTAGATGTTGAGGTAGATGTTGATGTACGTGTAGATGAAGATGTTGAGGTAGTTGTTGATGTACGTGTAGATGAAGATGTTAAGGTAGTTGTTGATGTCGATGTAGATGAAGATGTTAAGGTAGTTGTTGATGTAGGTGTAGATGAAGATATTGAGGTGGATGTTGATGTAGGTGTAGATGAAGATATTGAGGTGTATGTTGATGTAGATGTAGATGAAGATATTGAGGTGATGTTGATGTAGATGTAGATGAAGATGTTAAGATGGATGTGGATGTAGGTGTAGATGAAGATATTGAGATGGATGTTGATGTAGATGTAGATGAAGATGTTAAGGTAGTTGTTGATGTAGATGCAGATGAAGATGTTGAGGTGGATGTTGATGTAGATGTATATGAAGTTGTTAAGGTAGTTGCTGATGTAGATGTTGAGGTAGTTATTGTCGTAGATGTTGAGGTAGATGACGAAGTAGATGGCCATGAGGAGATATTTAGATGAGATGGAGTAAAGTTGGTTCAAAGTCCAACGTCGTCGCTATATAGACTATATTATGGACGGGCCCCTAAGACTGATGTCTGACAATTTTAAGTGCTTCCACAGACGAGACAGGGTAGAGAGACCTGGACTCTTGTCTCAGCCGGTCACATTATACTGACAACGACCCAACAGTTACATGGGACTAAATCGTACAAATATTTTTTTTACCCATCGCCGATTCGAACTCTTGGTCTGGAAACCAACGCTCTACCACCTGAACCACCGCCCCCTACCCATTTAGATGAGATTATTTAATTTAGGAAAGGGTGTCATGTTGTTGAAAAAAAAAAAAGAATAATATTTAAGTCTTGAAGAGAAGAGGAAAGTAATAACTGGCTATGCACGAAAAACAGACTGAAGGGCAAAAAGCAGTAAACCTGTATAATTATGTATAAAAGGAGAACGAAGCAAAAAGATCAGTGAATTTATCTGATATTTCAGGGAATCACGTTACCGAGAAAAAATGTAAAGTAAATAACAACAACAAAAATAACAATAAGCAAAAACAACAAAATAATTGCAAAATTTATTACTAAAAAAAAAATATAAAAAAATAATAATAAAAAAAAAATAATAATAATATTATACTTCTTTTACTTTCCACGAGACCAAGCCATCATAACGTTGTTGTATTTGCTGCTGTGTTGCTGTTGTTGCTGCTGCTTTTTCGTTATTGGTGCTGCTGTTGTTGCCTTTAATGATGTTGATTAAATCAAGCAGGCTTACATCCAGCTTGGTTTTTCCTCTCTGCATTTTGATGTTATGTTCGCGTGAAACCCACTATCTCCCTCTCCACTGTTTCCTGCTTTTAACTTTCCTGTGTTTTACTGTCTAGCACCTTGCATCTTCTTCAGTATTTTCCCTGTTTGTTACTTAAATGTTCTCCCCCCGAAATACTCTGAGAACTCAATCTATCGTGACTCACTACGCTATCGCAATCACTCTCACCCTTAACCACTATCTTCCCTATACGGTTTAAAATAAAGCAATCTTTAATCATGAAATTAAGAAAAAGAAATAATTTCTGGTTTAAAATCTTCACGGAATGAAATATTAACAACGAACGATAGATTGCGCAAGATGTTCATAAAATTTATGTAAGGAAGACATAGAAGTACTATACAATTTTTATTAAGTGTTTCTTAAAATTAATCGGAATCACACGATAACCACTATTTATCACCATTGATTTTAATTTTCTTCAAAATTGTCCCTGTGCCTTTTCAACTGTCACAACATCTTCGCATCAATTTTATAAATACCACAATGTGCCATCTAATTTCTAAAAGACTAAAAATCTTTCGTATCATAGCTATGAGATAGGACAAGGAATCTATTCAACTGGAATGACTCTAAAGTTGTTTGAAATCTATGTTCGATGTCCGTATATTTCTTCTATGTCTACCACCATCATTCTCACTCCCCCCACCCCACCTCCCCCCCTCTGGACTGACTGACTGATTGAACTCGTCAGCTGATCACCACGTTACATCCATCACCAATGTACAAGGCCCTCATCATCACCACACTTGTAAACATTAGGTAAGAACATCACCACCATAGTCGTTGTCGTTGTCGTTGTAGTCATCGTGTTCATTATAATGATGGTCTTTATCGTGTAAACCATTGCCGTTGTAGACATCATCATCATCATCATCATCATATCCAGAAAAACTAATCAAATTATTTTACAATAACTAGTCAAGATCAAGAAATAATACTCTCGACTCAATAGGAAACAACATCTTTCTTTTATTAGCGGGTGATTTTACAACATGGGAAGGACAGAGAAGAGACATAATGACAGGAAAGTTCATAAAAATACACAATCAGATTTATTACATCATTTGTCAAAGGCGTCATAAACATTTAATCACAAACGCAAGATCTTACGCAGGGACTCTCGTTACTAGCGACCATCGGCTAGTAAAAACTAACTTACGATTTGAACAACACAGGTTATGGCCTACTCAAAAAAAGGAAGCCTGACACACCGAAAATAAACACAACAAATATATGCAACGATGAGAAGATAAAGGCTGAATACAAACACCAGCTTAATACGCGACTGATAAAAATAAAAAGTGAGGGCTCAAACAATAGCAACACAGCTTCTGAGTCGTGGCGAAACCTTCAATCAGCCATTAAAAGCTCAGGCACAGTAAGTGCGGGTGTTATTACACACAACAGACCAAACAGGGTGCACGACCCTATCATATCTAGTCTATCAATAAAACAAAAGGATCGTAGAATTAAAATTCAGAACACAAAAAACGAAGAAGAAAGAATAAAACTAAAACGAGAAAGAAATTTAGTCCTTCATGAAATAAGAAGAGCAGTGAGCGAAAAAAGAAACAAGGACCTTGAACAAAAAGCAAAAAACATCAACAATGCTAGTTCAGATCATGCAATGTTTAAAGCAGTGAAGCTGTTAAATCAAAAACAATACGATAACCCAAAAGTAGAGGACGATACGGGTAAACTTGCAGTTTGTCCTAATGACATTTTATCGATCATTGCTAAGTTTTTCGAATCAAAGTTCCGTGACACCAACACCACGAACGTATCACCATTTCAAGGATTGCCACGAACTCTAAACAAACCAATAACATCTGATGAAGTAAGGAAAAGCATCAATACTTTAAAAAACAACAAATCTTCTGGTGAAGATGGAATAAGTGCCGAACTTTTCAAATATGGCACGGATAAGCTAGACGAACATATAACTAATCTATTTAATGCCATCTTTGAAAAACATGAAGATCCAATCATAAATTCCAGAGAACTAATAGCAATTCAGAAACCGGGAAAACCCAAAGAAAACCCAAAGAACTTGAGGCCTATAACCCTTTTGAACACCATCAGAAAAATACTGTCACTCATTACTCTGCAACTAATAAGACCACACGTTGAAAAGTACCTCTCGGCTCTCGCATTGCCAAAGTCATCTAAGCACATCTGATGTCGTGTGGACACATAAGTAGCTTGCGGCAAAAACAATCGCCGAAAATGTTGAAATAAAAATTACAGGTATAGATATGACAGCGGCCTGTGGCACCATAGACAGACACGCTCTGCTAGAGATACTCGACACAATTGTCGATGAGGACCAACTGAAAATAATCCGCTTCCTCCTTAGCAATACAGTAGTAAACACTAAAGTGAACGGAGCGACGGAACAAAAGCCATTTACAAGCAATATAGGTACACCCCAAGGTGACAGCCTCAGTCCAATACTGTTTGTCATATACCTCGAACACGCACTAAAAAGTGTACAAAACAACATCCCACGACCACCTACAAGCCTTGGAGCATTACTGCCCTGCAAGGTAGCATACGCTGACGACGTGGACTTTATTTCACTAGAAGTAGAACCGATCGACATAGAGAAGAAACAAAAAGATCTGGAAAAGCACAAGCTAGTGGTTAACGCAGAAAAAACCGAATTCACCACACTATCAAAAACAATGATGACTGGAGTGAAGCTAAAAAAGTAGGTTCACTATTAATTTGGAGATAGAGAAAATGTCGAACGATGTCCACGGCAGCACTCGTCAAGTTAATGAACGTATGGATAGCAGGAGACAAAATAAAAAAGAAACACAAAAATTAAACTTTATAAGGCCCTCGTAAAATCGATACTAACATATAACTGCGGCACCTGGGCCCTCACTAGAGCAGAAGAGGAAAAACTTGATGCTTTTCACCGAAAACAACTGAGAAAAGTGCTGGGCATAAAATACCCAGTAAAAGTTACAAACGATTCACTGTAGAGATTCACAGCCAATATATACCCAAGCTCTTGAAAGCAGATGGCGTCTATTCGGGCATATCCTTAGAAGAAGCAACGAAATTCCTGGAAACAGAGCTGTGGATACATATTTAAAAAAAGAAGGCAAACGTTTTCGAGGCAGGCCCATCACAACAATGCCAATTACACTGAACAAGGACTTATCTCGCCTGCAAACAGACACACTTCAACTTAAAAATAAGTTACATTTAGATGAATTTCGTTCAACAGCACAAGACAGACAAAAATGGAAACAACTTACAACTAAAATACAAGAAGCTGCTGAGGCGTCCCGGACGGAGAACCAGGATGCGAAAGGCGATTAATGAATGATGAATCAAAATAACAATTTATAACAATGATAATAACAATCATGATCATCGTCATGACCAGTACCAACATCGATATAATTTTCATCATTTTATCATCATCTTCATAATTGTTAACACCACCACTATCACCAAAAATCATCATCGTACAAGTCAAACTTTTTTCATGTCATTTTTTAAAGATTTGGAAACCATGTAATTTTAAACATAAATTATATTACATATTTAAAGTAATTTTTCTAAAACCAAGACAAAACACCTTCTCTGTCATTTAACAACTCAAAAAAGATTAATTGAGATTTATAGTTTTTGTACAACCATATTCATCAACACGAAAAGACAACCCTCTCTTCCTTTCTTTTTCCTCCCTTATCCAGCTTCGACCAAAGCATGGTCACCTTCAACCTCACCTTCGACAAGGACGAGTTTGAGGGAGTTTTCGCCACGTCCTACAATAACCTCCTCCAAGGTGAAGGTGAAGATCAGGAAAGGAAAAGGTCGTTGATGGCGACGGCGCTTCAAACGGAGCTTCGGCAGCAGCTCGAAATCAAGGCTTGGTATCTACAGCTGCCCATAGTTCCACACTCCATCTATGTTTTAGGTATTATATTATGTGAAAAGCTGTTATCACTTTGAACTACTACTGCTACTCCTACTACTGCTACTACTACTACTACTACTACTACTACTACTACTACTACTACTACTACTACTACTACTACTACTACTACTACTACTACTACTACTACTACTACTACTACTACTACTACTACTACTACTACTACTACTACTACTACTACTACTACTACTACTACTACTACTATGGAATCGCCTTGCCTGTCAATTAGAATAACGGGTAATAAGACGAGACAACTACGATTTTTATGGTTTAAATCTCATTATTATTACTACTACTATCATTACTTGTGCTGCTACCACTGTTGAAGATACTACTGATAAAGCCAATAACAAATTTCTTTTAAATATTATCTATTACTATTTTCGTATTCCAGGCGCCGAGAACATTCCTATTTCACAGTCATCACTAGCACCAACAACGATTTCACCGCTTACAGAACCTGTTAGGTCAACTGAATCCAGAGAAACAACGTCGCAGGCGACAAAATCAACGAGAGCTACAACAACAATGACAGAAGCATCTACAACAATGGAAACAGAGTCTGCAACATCGACACTTGCAACAACTAAATCTCCAGGTAGGGACACCAGGCAGCTACTACAACACCAACTGACCAATAATTTTATCAATATTGTTTCGCACAATATTGGGGGAGTGACAAAGACATGCTAATATTGTGACGCAAAATTATGGCCCACATAAGCATCCTCACTATGCTATGCCAATGGTCAAGTTACTTTACAACGCTTGCAAATTTTCAAAATTTTTACAAATAACCTGATTTATGAAGACGTTGAACAGTGTAAAGCTCTGCAGTGATATGGCACACGTTTTTGTTCAGAGCCTTTTCTGTATCTCAACTTAACCCAAGAGAAGCACTTTCCTTACTTGTTACCCCTGTGAAATAGACATTTATTTAAAAAATATAAAGCTGAAGGTTTCAAACCTCCAGAAAATGTTTTTTTTAATTCTTTCTTTATTGGTTTTAAACGATAATTATAGATTTAGGAAATACCTTAAAAATAGTGCGGTTTTTATGAGCTTTCTTGGAATAACCACCCTGATTCTTTTGGGTTAATGATATTATACTATGGAGTAGATGAAGAAAACACTAACATATATATTTATGGAATACTTTTTTTTCTTCTTTTCTTTGCAGAGATATGTCCAGAGATGCTCTTCCTCCCGTGTTTGTATCTTACAGGGTTTTCACACTACTACCTCCCCAACTGGATTGGCCATAGCTCAGAGAACCAGGCAACGCGTGCTTTCATCGAAATGAATTCAACGTCAAGGACATCAGCGGAGTTATCCACAGAGTGCCGGAGTATTTCTGACTTTTTCCTGTGTGTACTACTGTTCCCTCCTTGTATGAAAAGCCTGTCGGAAGAGGGAAAACATACACCTGTGTATCCGTGTGCCAGCCTTTGTAATGGTGAGTGAAAAAAGGGGTCATGCTGAAAATTGTGTATAGGTATTTTTTGTTGTTACATGATAAAGACAATGAAGATGAAAACAAAAAGACATTGAGAGAGAGAGAGAGAGAGAGAGAGAGAGAGAGAGAGAGAGAGAGAGAGAGAGAGAGAGAGAGAGAGAGAGAGAGAGACGGATAAATCGTTATGAGGAGGACAGATTTTACATTTCTTTTGCCCCAAAAGTAATAACTATAATAATAAATATTAGCATAAAGAAACCAAACTACGTTAAGTTTGTGCAAAAGCAAATTTTTTGAATGCTCATACAACAACTGTTACTGAGAAATCCCAGTTTATCGTAATTGTGTTACTGTTTCTTTAAGACCTTTTAAACAGTATTTTAGTTGACATTTAATTAATAATCAATGGATTTCTGAAATCCTTCAGCTGTAGAATCTGCCTGCGGATCGTCTCTCAACTGGTCATACCCCTGCGAGACCTTCCCCACTAGGAACTGTACAGCAGCCCCACCAACTCCAACTCAAACTACAACCACAAAAACTACTTCAACAAGCACCGTGTCGGTACCGAGCACCACGGCAACAGAGAAAACAACAGAGGAAGCTAAAACAGAGACAGTAACAGAACCTCCAGATACCACGACACTGAAAACCACTGTAAAACGTGAACAGCCTTTAAACACAAGTATGTCTTGAGAGAGTAGCAGTAGCAGTAGCAGTAGCAGTAGCAGTAGAAGTAGCACTACCGCGGTAGCGGTAGCGGTTGCGGTAGCGGTAGCGGTAGCGGTAGCGGTAGAGGTAGCGGTAGCGGTAGTAGTAGTAGTAGTAGTAGTAGTAGTAGTAGTAGTAGTAGTAGTAGTAGTAGTAGTAGTAGTAGTAGTAGTAGTAGTAGTAGTAGTAGTAGTAGTAGTAGTAGTAGTAGTAGTAGTAGTAGTAGTAGTAGTAGCAGTAGTTGTAGGAGAAGTAACTTTGTAAATAGTATAATTCTTAATATCTTTAGGCCTAATTGTGATCCTTATCTATCATCCTTATTTACGATCCTAATCTTTCATCCTTATTTATGATCTTGATATATTGGCCTTATTTATGGTCTTTATCTATTATCCTTTTTATCCCGATAACTTACTCTCTCCATCTTTTTCTCCTACTTTTTACATTTTTAAATCTGTCCCTATTTTTAACACTCCTATTATCAAACAATAATTCCAAAGCAGACATTAACATACCAGTACAATGAGATTCTTTACTTCAGCTCAACTTTTAAAAGTGCGGTTACATATGCGACCAAATTTTTTTTAGTTCAGAGATGATGCAATAAAAATATGATTGACAAGCATTAAGAAAAAAGTTCGAAAACGAAGATAGTACGTGAGGACCTCTAGAGACAGATAGATCTCTCTGGGTTAAACATCTTGTATGACCTCCTTGGGGATCGTATACAGCAAAATACTTATATATATATATATAGTAAAATGATTGATCATGTGTAAAAACTTCAATATTATGTTAATAATGATCAATCAGTCATTTTATTATACAGCTCTTATATACTGTAACGTTTTAGACAAACACCTTCCCCAAGTACACTCAGTATTTAATTTCATGTTGTTTGTATACAGGCCTGGAGGCTATGTAGTGTAAGTGCGCCAAGTGGTCAGTGATTTCCGCATTGATTTATCATCAACGATTACCATATTATCATTATGTACTAGAACAGCTATTAGTATAATATCATGACAGAGCTCTTTTTGTATATTTTGTAAGCCTTTTTTTTTTACATAATATGTTTAGTCAACAATTGCTTTCACCTCTGTCCTCTGACCTGCTGTCACAGCGTTTTGCTTTTTTGGATTTTTTTTCTGTTTCTATGTTTTCTGCATTTTTCCGGATTTTGTGTGTGATGGTTATTAGGACTGTTATTACTTGTTTGACGATGTCTTGTGTTGTAAGTGTTCTTGGTTCTTGGCTCGTTGCTCTTTGTTCTTTGTTTTGTGTGTTTTTTATTCTTTGGTATTTGCTCTTTATCGTTTGTACTTTGTTTTTTGTTATTTGTTCGTTGTTCTTTGTGTTTTGTTCTTTTTTCTTCCTTCTTTTTACTTGTTTTTTGCTCGTTGTATTCTATTGGTTGGTGTTTGTTGTTTATTCGTTGTTCTTTGTTCTTTGTTATTTGTTCTTTATTTGTAGGAGAGAAGCTCTCTTTGAAGTTTAACTTCTCCAAAGTTGCAAAAGAACATCCTATACGGCAACTGGTCTCAAGAACAGTGACCCCAATTTTTTGTTAATTTAGTTTTTTAGTATAAAAAAGAAGGTTGGCAAATCACCGGGAGGTAAATGTCCGTCAAGGGGTTGTTGCTATACACTTTTATGAAAAAAGGTTAAGTGTAAAAATAACGATGAAGTTAGCATCTGTAAAAACAAACGTTTGACACTTAGATTGTGGTGCCACTCAGATGACAATGCAGAGATACCAGTACTTTTGTCTAAACCGGTCACATTAAAGTAACGAGGAAAGAACAAAGAGAGGATGAAGTATGACAAATACATTTTGCTTAATTGTGGGATTGAACTGTGTATACTTCCAGTTTGGGATCCCAATACTCTACCACTTGTGCCACTCACCCTCACCACTATGGAGTAAGTGAACGAGAGTG
>RQTK01000056.1:917250-928969 GCA_003991915.1 Elysia chlorotica | reverse complement strand
AAAAAAAAGTAACTTTCCCAAAACCCCCCCCCCCCCAAATAAAAAAACCCACCTCCCACAAACAATGTGTTGTCATTTGTGAATCAGGCTTACACCTTGATAACTCGGAAATTAAGAACCATTGGAATCAGGAGAAACCAAAAAGTAACCATAGGAGTTTAAAAGACATCGTGTTGTGTATGAAGAAAATAACCCATTAAGCCTCAAATTTTATATGAGTTTTGGGAATAGCGTAATGCCGCAAATCCCCTTTCTTGGAAACGTACAAGGTTACAATACCCTTCATGGTGGCTTTCCTACTTCTTATTGCTGACTAAAACAACTATAATATGACACACATTCGTTTTTTTAACTTATCAAGTCAGACCAATGTTATCAAAACTAAAATTCTTTTCGGTCATTAAAACATTATTGGAGAGAGCTACAATACTTCACAAACAGCCTACCAAATTATTGATAAAATTCTCTAACTTGAAATTCAATAGCATTTAACTAGAAATTAAATGCACACATTAATGTTTAATGATGAAAGACAGAGGCAGTGACGACTTACAAGACCCATGTGAACCAGAGGTGAGTTGACTAGACTCCAGAGATTCTTTGATTTAGTGATCTAGTACTAGAAAGAAGTACATTCAAAAGCAAATACTTAATACCCTTTAACATATCCAGAATGACAGAAGTTCTGATAGTGTGCGCCAATATGCCGCTTGTTGAGAAAAGCATCGAGTATAACAGATAGTACCACATACTTGTTTGGACTTAGTCTTTTATAACAGATAGTACCACAGACTTGTTTCGACTTAGTCTTAACTCTGATTCGATCAACTTGACCTTTCTAATAAAGGTGTTGTTTCAGCAAATAGACATGATTAAAAAAGCAACAACACACTCCCTTCCCCCCAAAAAAGAAAACAAAAACACTAAAAAACAAACAAACAAACAGCAACAACAACAACAAAAAACCCACAAAGAACCCAAAACAACCGACCCTTCCCCCCAAATAAAACAAAACAACCCACAAACCAAAAACAACACTCCCCCCCCCCCCCCAAACCCCCAAAAAACCAAACAAACAACTACCCCACCCCCACACACCCCTAAAAACACATTCAACACTTACCGCTACCGGAAATCGGTAAAACTGGTGACGTCAGCAGAGAACCTCCCCAGCATGCCTCTCCTCCAGGGGGCGCTCTAACAGTCTCTCGAGACTGAGGAACCCTGGGAAATCTTTCCTTGAGTTGATACTTGAGGTGTAAGTCTAGGTGAAACCTATGGGTTGGTTACGGATACTCCCTTTCTCTTGCGCGTAACTCATAATTGTCAAATGTGAGAGTTTTGGTGGAAAAGGCAAACCATGGGGCTTGAAATTATCTATATAGCAATCACAGAGTTTTGCCTGAAACTGGTTTATAATAATCTCTTTTGACTATGGGTTTAAAAGCTTTGAAATATCAATCCTTTCTACGTCTTAAAAGTAGAAAGAACACAGAGAAGACTTCCTAGTTGGATTACCAAATGGAATTTGTGAATTTATAAAAAATTGTAGTGTTTCATTATCTTGATTCAGCATTTTTTGTTAAGTCTTCGGGTATAGAAATAAATTTAGAGCTATGAAACACGATTTGCTTAAAATGTCTTGTCGTATGGTTTCTTAATGGTATCTTGTTATAAATCCGCATGAACCACAAAGAATATCCGTTTATCTTGTAGAAGTCTCATCAATTCAAGACATTCTGGACTTGTTGTTATCTCCTTCGTCTCCCAGGTTCTCACACGATTTGGGTGTACACGTCAGCTCTCTAATTTGTTGTGTCCACTGCACTGGTCAAGACATGTCCTCAAATGACTCCATGGCGATCATGCGCCGTTGTCTTTGTCGGGGGATTTCAACGTACATGTCCATTCTGAAGAACTCCCAGAATTCCTGGTCATGCAGACATTAAGTCACCAATTCTTTGCTTAAGCAGCACAGACCTCGCTATTTGCCCGGTCGGTCTTGGGAGGTAAACTTTCTCTGGCCGCCGTAACTATTGTCTGAGTCTATAGTAGACCAGTGGTCAGTGGTAGCTGCGCAGAGAACCCGACACCAGCCGTGTTGGCTCGCCTGTCCAATGTCCAGTGAGTCCTAGTCCAGGTTTGGTCAACTGCTTCACCGGCCAGGGACACCGGTAATTCCCGATCAGCTCTGTTTGCAGACCTCAGGGCTGTGTGCTCTCGATCTGTTGAAAGAGAGAGCAAATCTGGTTTTGAGAAGAGATCGTGCCAGGGTAATTAATGTGGTTAAGAGGGAGTCAAGATTTGCCGCCACCAGCTTGTTTTGCTATGAATTGTAAGTAAGAAGGAGAGGTTACTCAAGCGTTTCAAAGATTCTACTCAAACATAGACAGAAGAGAAAAGAATATGGATATTTAACCATTGCGTAGTTTAGTTTAGTTACCACAAAACAATATTGCACAAACAAAATTAAGGTAAAAACTGTTAAAAATGATACACAAATTTATGAAACCCTAAATAATGCATGAACCATATTCGTAGAAGGAGTTACTGTATGTTCACAAACTTTAATGAAATTGATTTTGGTCAAAGAAAATAAGAAAAAATTGTGGTTTAAATTCATGCATCTGAGAATGGTTTCTAACACCCTAACCTAAAAAAGCGCAACATACAAGATACTCTAATGATTTATTGATGTTAACATGTGTTTTCTTGCATGCGTTCATTGAACATTATTTATTTTACAAAAAAATTTACGTGTCATACTTGGTATTCTTGAAAAAGTTCATATTTATTCAGTAGTTAAATTTTTGTTTCCACATGAATTAAAGTTATGATTTAACATAAGTCACTGCTTTAAATTTTGCCTTTTTAACGTGTTTTTTCCCCTAGTCTAGTCTGATATTGGAAAATGAGAATAAAAAGAGGCCCATGGGAGGAAAACAATTTCTACTCCTTAAACTTCTATATCTAGTCATTACCTGAAAAACGCGTTTAAACTTTTGCCTAAATAGAGGCTAAATCTTGGATTGGAATAGGTGGCATTATTTTAAAACCTCCTCATAAAATATTTAAAAAAAGTAATGATTTCTTCTCCTCAGACGAATTAAATAAAACTCAGCATTATACTTTTGAAGTGTACTATCAATTGAATGAAAGATCAGTTTCTGTACTTTTCTTTTACATATTTTGATAATAAATTAAGAATGCGTTTAAAAACATACCCACAATCAGTCTTCTAATATTTTTACTTGTCAGATAGATAGTTTATTTAAAGAATAATTTTAATTCATAAGCTACCGTACCGGTTTCAAATTCTATGATTATAAGGATTTATTTTGTCAAACTAAAAAAAATTATATGAACTCAAATAAACTAATAAGAAACATAATATCCAACAAGTCGTTTAGAGAAAAGACATAAAAATTGAAATAAATTTTAAAGGGGGAAAGGTAGACAATAGTAGGTACTAATAATTACATTTAGCGGAATGTCTCTGCATAAATTTACTACACCTACTACGAAATATGACTGCAGTTTTCATAGTTAGATAATCATGTTTAAGGCGATAGAGTGTTTGGTTAAGCGAGTGCAGTGCTCAACTTTAGAACGATTACATGAAAAATTACAACGAGCAATGACTGGAATTAGTTTAACCCCACCCCCACCCCGAAAAGAATCTCACAAAAAACAAAACAAATCGAAACCCATCCCCAAAACAAAACAAAAGATAACACCCCTCCCTCTCTCTCTCTCTCTCTCTCTCTCTCTCTCTCTCTCTCTCTCTCTCTCTCACACACACACACACAAACACAACAACGCATTGTTAAAACTTAAAACTAAAACTACGATGAAATAGATTTACTGTTATTCGCTTATCAGATTCATTTTTCAAATTGTCTGCTGGTACATGTTCAAGCCATGTTCTGTTTTTGTTAAAACAACCTGGAGCTTACGAATATAACATTCAATGGTTTTAATACTAGAAAGCGCAATAATTTTTCATTCACTATAGATTTAGCACTACTTGAAGCCACTCTATAAGCACTGCCTGAAAAATTCCACCGTTTAAGTCTTCAAATAACATTGACAATAAAATTAAGGTAAATATACTTTAATAATGAAGAAACTAAGAGGAGAAAAGTAATCACATCTTTATATATAACGAAAAATATCACTCCTATACCTTCGTAACCTTAAATTACACTCAAATCCTATTTATCCACATAGACACAATCCCCATTAAA
This sequence comes from Elysia chlorotica, assembly GCA_003991915.1. NCBI lineage: Eukaryota > Metazoa > Mollusca > Gastropoda > Plakobranchidae > Elysia > Elysia chlorotica. Next base: position 924,722 of record RQTK01000056.1, on the reverse strand, counting down.
ACACCTAAGTACGAAATAATATATCTTACCGAAGCATCACGTAAACCTTAAACCAAAACAAGGAAATAGAGAACGCTTAACCAGCGATAATAATAAGAAAAAAAAACAGGGCACGGAATTGGAAAAACTGTATTGATCACTTTCACACAGGATGCACAGCTGGTGATGATGATACAAGGGAGGCAACTGAGGCACAGTTTTTAGAATGAGCAAAGGGAGGTCATACGGGGTGGAGAGTTTTTTTTAGGGGGGGGGGGGGGGGGGTTCGCCGCGAGGTAACAAACTCCTTACTTTAAACGTGAACGAGGGGGCGCAAAAAATTGGTGCGCGCGAGATTCCAGTGTAACCTGAAACTTTTCTTCTGTGGTGTGAAAAAAAAAAAAACAAAACAAAAAAAAAACAAAAAACAACAACACGATCTTCTTGCAAGCCTAGTTCCACTCTTGAACTATCACAAGGAGACTGTCTTACTTTCTTTAACCTTGTATGATAAATATCTCCTGATGGTTGGTTGGTTTGGGTTGGTTTAACGTCCAACGTCAGTAATATACAGACTTTATTATTGTGGACGGGCCCTAAGACTGACGTCTGACAATTTTATGGGCTACCTGTCTCAGTCGTTTACTATTAAATTTTTCATGATTTTCCATTTCAAGCACTGATTATTATTTTGTCTCTGTCTCTGTCCATTTCTCTATTATACACTGTCTGTCTGTAAGTCTGTCTGTATGTTTCTGTGTCTCTATGTCTCTGTCTGTGTCTCTGCCTGCCTGTCTGTCGGTCTGTCTGTCTCTGTCTCTGTCTTACTGTGTCTCTCTCGGTCTCTCCCTATCTATCTCTCTTGCTTTCTCTATCCATCGCATTATTGTACTTAGTGTTCAGTATATTTTGTGTATATGATGTTAATTACCCCCCCCCCCCTTTTTCTCTCACACACATAAACACATAAAACAAAACAAACAGCAACAAACAGCAACTGACCCCCCCCCTTTTTCTCTTATCTTTCTCCTTTCCCTCCATATTTATGCGCCTGTCTCTTTGCTTGTCTGCCTGTTACTCTTTGAGCAGCTGAACGCTAATCTTTAAATCGCCTTTTCATTCCCCTATTTTTTTTTTATTTTATCTATCCCACCACTCTTACTTTCGTTTCACGTTTATATCTCTATCCGTAGACCTCTATATCTTTCTCAGTATGCATGTCTCTCTAATCATCTCTCCTTTTCCTCTCTAGATATATATCTTCTTTATTTATCTTTTTCTATCCCTCAATTTTCCCTCAAGCCACTTTATGACTTTCCTCCTCGTCTCTCTATTTTTAATGTTTTATGCCTCATATTCCTATTTCATTTATATACTACACAAATACTTGTACCCCCAAACTCTATACTCTTCTTCATTGTGCACTACCGATTTCTATATCTATATACCCAATTCTCTCAATTTTTAAGGTTTCGAGCCTGTTTTGTTTTATATTTTCATTTATATCCTGCAAGATTATACCTCCAAACTCTATACTCTTATCTGCTATGCAATATCTCAACAGAAACCCTATCCCCCCTTCCTTTTTTTACACACACAAACACACACACTCTCTTCCATTCTTCCTCCATTTCTTTGTTCCATGCAAACTAAAGAGCTAATCTCGATTCCAGCTATAGCACGCATTACGTTGCCTCATGGAATGTCTGTACCGTCAAGTAGAAAGAAATACCCCCAACCCAAATTGGAATGAACTTTCCACCCCTACCCCCTTTTACACACACCACATACATATTTTTAGACATCCGAGTTCATTTCAAATTATATAAAAAAAAAAAACAATACAAAAAGTCCCATGCCTTCAATGAAGATCGATTTTCAACACAAAAATGTCGAAATCCGACTGCAATGCAGCAATGTAAAACCGACATCGAATTAAACTGGATTCTTGACGTACTTAAGGCATACTTACTGGTAACCCATGAAAGTTCAACATTTCAATAACAAAATATATAGAATAATGAGCAAAGATATGCATTTATTACAATTATCACACGATTTTGCAGGGACATAAATTTCTAAATTTCAGTCGGCTAGGGATGCCTTCCAGTCAACCTTTTTTTTATGGATGCACACAGAAAGTAGAATCAGGAACAATAGAACTCACATGCACATTGTTACTGATACGGGGAGCTAGCGTGAAGCGTGCTCACTCTATTTCTTTCCTAAAATTAAGGTTGAGGAATGTTGAGTTTGAGTTTTTACTAAGGAACCGCCTGATTATCTTAACCCATCTACGCAAAACTCTCCGAAAAAGAAATTGAAAATAAAATTACGGCGTATTCTGGAACAAAATTAAGACTCGATGTACAGGGCGTTTTTTAAAGATTCACCGATTAAATTCTTTTTTGAGATAAAAATATTCAAAGTTATAAATCACGCCATTCTTTTTTGGGAAGATGTCTATTTCAAAAATGAGATATGGCAGGGGAGAAAATCTCATCAACATCATCATCTTCTTCTTATTCTTTCTCTACACTTTTGAAAATTTTTAGTAAACGTTCACCTTTTTACTGCACATGTAGATTTTATGTAGAAAGAAATCGAGAACTAATTGAAAAAAGTACCATTGATATATGCTTAATGAAGTATTTTTCTTTGATAACTCCTTATAATTTATCTCCGCGCATAATAACATAAAATATAAGTTTCTGTTTCTACTGTTTACATGAAAAGGTTCTGGAGAGAGAAATCGCAGTAATGTTAGGTATTGATGGACAGCAGTAATGTATTGTTGGTCATACGCAAAAGCTTTTAGTACGGAATGGATAATTATAATAGTATATAGAGAAGTCCATTTACTGATTATGATCATAAGCCAGAGGGAATTTCATATTACGACTTCTTCTAGATTACTCTTTGCCTTCCTCTTTTTTCTCTTCTCTCCTCTCTCTCTCTATCTCTCTTTCTCTCTCTCTCTCTCTCTCTCTCTCTCTCTCTCTTTCTCTCTCCCCCGCCCCTTCTGTCTTTCTTTTCTGTCTTTTTATCTTTCCACATGTTCTGACACAGTTATCTATTATTTTTTTTATGAAACACTTTTCTTTTAACTCCATTTCTCTGTTAGCCCCTCACTCACTAATTCACTCACTCTCTGTCGTTGTCTGTCTCCGCCTGTCTCTTTATTTTTCCGTCTCTGTTTCTTTCTCTTTCATTTTGTTTTATATAATATCTTTTTGTGATTCTAGAATTGTTTGTCTGCTTTCCTATCTGTCGCTTCTCCCGCTCTTTGAAAAGAGAAACACAGACGTTAAGTAGCAGTAAAAACAAAACAAAAAAACCCCACCACCACCACCACCACCACCACCACCAATAACAACAAATACAGCAACAACAATAACAACAACAACAACAACAACAACAACAACAACAACAACAACAACAACAACAACAACAACAACAACAACAACAACAACAACAACAACAACAACAAATGACTATCACCGATTTATTTAAAACTGACTTTAGAGACGGATTTACAACACAATTTTAATTTCCTTTCTGGACTTTTCATGTTATACTTATTTACAATTCCCCACATCAAACCTAGTTCTAGTCACATAGGTACACAAAGCCGCTTTCATCCCTTTAATACTACATCATACTCTCTAAGAAATTACTAATTCCTCCCGTTGAAACACCATAAGCCAAACGTCAAAGTAAATTAATGGTTACGATACAAGAGAAAATACGCCCCTTGTTTGTATGAACAGTGCTAGAGTCAACATTATCAGAATCGTGTGATTGGCCCAAGGAACAGACTTCTCGGACCACAAAACTGTTGAGTTGGTTTAACGTCCAACGTAAGCACTATACAGACTATATTATTGACGGGACCCAATACTGCCGTCTGACAATTTTATGTGCTGCACGAGATAGGGCGGTTACATTAGACAGACACGAACCCAACCAGTCACTGGGACGAAATGGGATAAATAATTTTTGTCCCGATCGTATGATTTGAACCGCGGACCTCCCGCTCTGGAGACCAACGTTTTACCTAGAGGGCGCAGTGAGCGAAATTGCGCTGGAGAAAAGAACCACACTGTTTCTATCCACAGTTAAGGAGCTACAAAGTACATTTAGCAAGGATTTCAATAACAACAGCAACAACAACAACAACAACGTTATGAACCACGCCATTCTTGCTGGAAAGATGTCTATTTCAAAAATGAGATATGGCAGGGGAGAAAATCTCATCAACATCATCATCTTCTTCTTATTCTTTCTCTACACTTTTGAACATTTTTAGTACACGTTCACCTTTTTACTGCACATGTAGATTATATGTAGAAAGAAATCAGCGCAAAGAATGGCACTGCGTGCCACACAATTGACGAGAACTAATTGAAAAAAGTACCATTGATATATGCTTAATGAAGTATTTTTCTTTGATAACTCCTTATAATTTATCTCCGCGCATAATAACATAAAATATAAGTTTCTGTTTCTACTGTTTACATGAAAAGGTTCTGGAGAGAGAAATCGCAGTAATGTTAGGTATTGATGGACAGCAGTAATGTATTGTTGGTCATACGCAAAAGCTTTTAGTACGGAATGGATAATTATAATAGTATATAGAGAAGTCCATTTACTGATTATGATCATAAGCCAGAGGGAATTTCATATTACGACTTCTTCTAGATTACTCTTTGCCTTCCTCTTTTTTCTCTTCTCTCCTCTCTCTCTCTTAAAAAAAAACCCACCCTGGTCAGTTGGTGCTTGATTACAATTTTGTATCATAAAGATTACCGATGTATACGTAAGCTCATAATTACAATTACTGTTACCAAGGCTTTCAAAAATATTTTGGAAAAAAAAGGATCTTTAAAAAGTAAGCTGTTTTGAATTGAGTTCATACCTAAAAGATGTGAGCTGGTTGAGGCTTCCAAAAATAGGAGCCAAAGCCACCAAAGTAAACAAACATTTGCATTTAGAATACAAGTGAACTATACAATTAGAAAGTAGGAACAGTTATATTATTTGTGATTATAGCAGATAAGGCTGAAAAGGCTGAATAAAAATATCATCTGAGTATCGCTCTTTCGTAATGATTAGTGAGATATACATCATTGTTACATTTATAACGCTAAACTTTGTTCACTCTGATTATTTCGGTGACTTGCCCTGTTCTTCAGAAGGCCTCGGAGCTGATACAACGAGGTGTGTGTGTGTGTGTGTGTGTCGATCTAAAGAGAGCGATGAGTGCTTGGTGTGTACTCCTCTATAGACAACGTTAAACATCGCATTTCGGATTTTTCCAATTGTTTGTTTGCTGTTGTTTTTTGTTTTTTTGCAGTTGTTATGTGATTTTTTAAAGATCAAAAGATGTGAATAACATCAAGCTCACTCTATTACAGTTGCACATTGGAACCTTGTTTTTTTCTACAATGAAGAATAACAAAACTTGGTCGACATACATCCATTTGGACTGAGGCCAGTTCTTTTGTACCAAGGATTTGAAAGATGTAGTTACCAAGGCGAAGGTGCTCTGACCTGCCATTGTATCCATCCTAAAAAAAGAAGTGTGAAATCACTGACACTCCCAAAAGTAAAGAGAAAAACAACACAAAACAATAACAAAAACAAAACAAAACAAAACAAAAACGACATACTAAATAAATTAGCAAACAAAACAGCAACGAGAAAAAGAAACCCAGACAAAATGCCATTCAACCAATATTTACACGTTATCTCTCATCTCCTTGGCTATTTGACATTATGGTTCTTTTATGATGTCATTGGGTTGACATTGTAGGGGCTAAAAAAAAGCAGTAAAAAAACTAAAAGCCTGTAGGAAGCGAATCAACACACAATTCACCACTGCGTAAATAGTCAATGTTTGTGTCATAAAGAGAAACGTAGAAGATCGCAACTAACAAGAACATTATCGCTGTAGTAGTTTGTGTCAGATATCTACACTTATTGCAGAATACTTACTTTACTTTTCCGATCCAGCAGCCACTTAAGCCTGCGCCCTTCGACTTTATTGCAGAACAACTAGATGCCTCTTTTTTTTAGGGTTTTATGGTGTGTATAATACAGATTGAAAGCAGTATTATTTTACACCCCCGCCCTCTTTTCCCCGAACCGTCAACTCACCCCATCAAGTCTAAAAACAAGCGGTTGCTAACAATACTATGAGATACCGCAAAACAAGATTCGAGCCCCAAATCTATGCACCGTACAGTCTAACGTTCTACGCACTGAGTAAACCAAAATTCTGTAGAATCACTCCCTCGTTTGCCGGCCATTATTTTTCCACTGAGGCACTAATAGTGCGATAAATTACAGAAGCGAAGTGGAGGAAACTGAAGAACTGAAGAACCTATCGTTATATTTTAGGCCAGCTGCTGCCTAGATCCGCTACACGAAGGGGAAATAAGCTTGTTAAGCAAAAGTAATTGGACTTATTCCCCCTGACAGCTGGGCGGTAGGCGGGCGGCTTCCCTAGCAACAGGCCCAGGTTTCAGCCAAGACGGAGCCCGAGTTCAAATAGCTTCATGTGGTACTGGGGTAGCTTTCTTACCCTGGATGGGGTAATTAAATTTCGGGGATGGCGAGCTCTTCCACCCCCCTCCCCCCAAATGAAAAAAAAAAATTGGTCATTATTAATGAAGTAAGAGAGTATGGACCAGTGATTTAGAATTTCGTAAATGATGGTCAAGCTTGATAAATATTTTTAATTTAGTTAACCCATAGTGTAGCCGTATATCCATATCAATTTATACACATATTTATTAATGTTTTTCCCTATTCCAATCTTAAGCTCTGAATTAATTACTTACCATGCCATCTTAATTAAATGTAATGCTGAGTCTTTTGACAAAATGCTTCTTTACATCATCCCGATATCGCGTTTTAGCTGAGGGTCTTAAGACAACACCAGACTGATATACTGACACCCGCTTCAGGACCGTAAGTACAACGACGCTATAGCTTACGACTCGTCGTAGGCCTTCTTTTTTCTATACATGCATTGTCACGACGAGTCGTAAACTACCGCGACGTTGTACGTACTGCCCTAGATCTGTACGTTCATGTGAAGGATGCTTACATTGTTGACAGAACTCAACAGGAGTAAATAGTAATTAAATTGCATTATAACGTTGGTGTGTGTGTGTGTCTTTGTGTGTGTGTTTGTGTGTGTTGAAAGAATGGGACGAAATAGAGAGTGTGTAAAAGGGCATACAAAATAGAGTGTGTGTGTGTGTGCGAAAGAGATGATAAAATTCATTTTACTTGTAGTAAAATATAATTCCAAATAGATAATTTATGTTGTGGAAAGTTTAGAGATATTATGCAATGAGATGTATTTTGAAAGACATCTAGAGAACTGAAACATCATTGTCAGTCGTAACTGTTCGGAGGATAACGATGGATCGATTATGGGAGAAGAACGTGGGGAAAAGCGAAAAAAAGTAAGTATGTGTGTG
>RQTK01000056.1:889750-914750 GCA_003991915.1 Elysia chlorotica | reverse complement strand
ATATCTCATCTGGCAGTCAAAAACTACGGCTTCCTCTCTCCGGGGCCTCCTAGGTTCCCCTGGAGGGTCCTATATGGCGATTACTAATGATATCAATTTTTAGTTTCTTTATAGATCTGACCCATCTTCTGGTTTCGTGTTTATCTATCAAACAATAGGGGCGCGGTGGTCCTGGGGTAGAACATCGGCTCACGGTGCGATGTTGTGCTGCTAACCGAATCAGTGGTTTCTCGAAAAAAAAACACACCGAGCTAGCCAAGCGTAACAGTAAGTTTAAGAGTTTACAATTGTAGCGCATCAAGAAAGAGTTCTGCCCCTTCTTCCAAAAAATCAATCGGAAAAGTTATTGCAATGCTTGTTAAAGTTTAAACGAGTTGTAGTTACAATTAAAAGAACAACATGCTTGGCTTATGTTATCTCAGGAAGCTTTAAATAATTGTTTCTTTAAAAATCGGACCCATCCCCTAGCTCCGTGTTTATCTACCAAACAATAAAACTAGAGGTAAAACACATACTGCGTTCAGTGCGGTGTGGTGCGGTGCAATGTGGTTGCTGCCAAAAAAACTCAGTGTTTTCCCCGAACAACAGACCGTGTTATCCAAGCGTAACAGATTATCTAGGCTTGTCTACGCTATCTGAAGTGTAGACAGCATCAAGAATGCAAAAATGTTCATAAGCTTAAAAGTGTCAAGAGTTCCAAACAAAACTAATAATATTGCACTGCTTGTTAAAATTTGAAGATGTTTCAATAACCAAAGAACGAACGAAGCACTGGGATTGATAGTTTTTGTTTTGTTTTTGTTTTTGCTAGGTTTTTGTCCAAAAATTCTTAATCATTTTATCCGCACTTCAGTTTGGAGAGGAACATGCATGGTGTATGTTATCTGAGACAGTTTTTGTTTTCTTTATAAATCTGACTCACTACTGGCTCATGTTTATCTTTTAAACGATCAAAATGGAGATAAATCACAATCTGCGTTCAGCAAAGTGCTGTGCGGTGCTGCCAATCAAATTAAAAGTTTAACTAAAAAAACCCACCACCAAATAAGCCAAGCGTAACAGTTTATCTAGGCTTAAGAGTTTACAAGCCTCGAGCGTTAAGAAAGAGTTCCGCCCCTCCTCCCAAACACACGGAAAAGTTATTGCACTGCTTGTTAAAGTTTGAACGAATTGTAGTTACAAGTAAAAGAGCAGCAAGCTTTGCTTATGTTATCTCAGTAATCTTTAAATAATTGTTTCTTTAAAAATCTGACTCCTCCCCTAGCTCCATGTTTATCTACCAAACAATAAAACTAGAGGTAAAACACATACTGCGTTCAGTGCGGTGCGGTGCGATGTGGTTGCTGCCAACAAACTCAGTGTTTTCCCCGAACAACAGAATGACTTATCCAAGCGTGACAGATTATTATCTAGGCGTGTCTAATTAGACAGCATCAAGAATGTAAAAATGTTTATAAGCTTATAAGTGTCAAGAGATCCAAACAAAACTAATAATATTGCACTGCTTGTTAAAATTGAAGATGTTTCAATAACCACAGAACGAACAAAGCACGGGTTAGCCCAAGCGTAACAGATTATCTAGGCTTGTCTACGCTATCTGAAGTATAGACAATTATACAGCATCAAGAATGTAAAAATGTTCATAAGCTTAAAAGTGTCAAGAGTTCCAAACAAAACTATATATTACACTGCTTGTTAAAATTTGAAGATGTTTCAATAACCATAGAACAAACGAAGCACCCGGATTGATAGTTTGTGTGTGTGTGTGTGTGTGTGTGCCGTTTTTTGTTTTGTTTTGTTAGAAAATTCTTAACATTTTTATTCGCACTGCCAATAATTGGAGAGGAACAAGCATGGTGTATGTTATTCAGTCAGTTTTTGTTTTCTTTATAAATCCGACTCATCTACTGGAGGTAAAACACAAACTGAGTTCAGCGAAAGGCGGTGCTATGCGCACGTTGCGATGTTGTGCTGCTAACCGAATCAGGGGTTTCCCGAAAAAAAAACACACCGAGCTAGTCAAGCGTAACAGTAAGTTTAAGAGTTTACAATTGTAGCGCATCAAGAAAAGTTCTGCCCCTTCTTCCAAAAAATCAATCGGAAAAGCTATTGCAATGCTTGTTAAAGTTTAAACGAGTTGTAGTTACAATTAAAAGAACAACAAGCTTTGTTATGTTATCTCAGGAAGCTTTAAATAATTGTTTCTTTAAAAATCGGACCCATCCCCTAGCTCCGTGTTTATCTACCAAACAATAAAACTAGAGGTAAAACACATACTGCTTTCAGTGCGGTGCGGTGCGGTGCGATGTGGTGCTGCCAACAAACTCAGTGTTTTCCCCGAACAACAGAATGATTTATCCAAGCGTAACAGATTATCTAGGCTTGTCTACGCTATCTGAAGTGTAGACAATTATACAGCATCAAGAATGTAAAAATGTTCATAAGCTTAAAAGTGTCAAGAGTTCCAAACAAAACCAATATTTTGCACTGCTTGTTAAAATTTTAATATGTTTCAATAACCAAAGAACGAAGGAAGCACTGGGATTGATAGCTTTTTGTGTGCTGTTTGTTTTGTTTTGTTAGAAATTTCTTAACATTTTTATCCGCACTTCAGGTTGAAGAGGAACATGCATGGTGTATGTTATCTGAGACAGTTTTTGTTTTCTTTATAAATCTGACTCACCTTCTGGCTCATGTTTATCTTTCAAACGATAAAAATAGAAGTAAAACACAAACTGCGTTCAGCGAGGTGCTGTGCGCACGGTGCGATGTGGTGCTGCTAACCGATTCAGTGGTTTTCCCGAACAGGTCGGGTTAGCCCAACCGTAACAGGTTATCTATACATTGTATCTAGACTTGTCTACACTTCAAGTTCTAAAAGTTTACATGTATGCCATTCGAGAGTGTCAAAATTTTAACTCGATTGTGTGAAGAGTTATACATCTAATTTAAGCCATAAAAACAAAACAAAACAAAAAGCTGCGGTTAGGTTACACACTTTCAGAATATAGAATGATACAAAATAACATGATTATTTTGTGCGAAAGTGGCACCACGAGTCTACGACAGGTTACAACAACTTCAGGATTCAAAGTCAAGGGAAAAAGAAATAAGCTGTACAAATCTTTTGTTTTATAAAATCTACCGTCAACTTTAACGCTGCAAGTGTACGAGACTTTCATAAATTAACGAAATGACAGAAGTGTAAGCTCACATTTTTTGAAGAAAAAAATCAACGGTGATTGATTTAAAAAAAATAATTAAACTGTGAAGATAAAATGGAGTGTCCGCATCTTTCAGCCTACTCTGCAAACAAAACGATGATACAAAATGCAATACCAGTAATTATTAATTTAATGATGTAGCTTACTGTTAGTCATTGTATACCTCGGTGACACTACCTTCTATTTTCGGAAACCTTAGTAGGTAATGTTATTGTTGAGCTGGTTTAACGTCCAACATCAGCACTATATAGGCTATATTCTGGACGGGCCCCAAGACTGACGTCTGATAATTTTAAGTGCTGCCACACACGAGACAGGGCGGGGATACCATGACTCCTGTATCAGCCTGTCACACCGACCCCACCAATCTCCAGGATTTGAACCCGAACCTTTTGCGGAAGCCGATGTTCTACCCCAGGGCCATGCCCCCTCTTTGATAGGTAATAATCAATTTTAAACTGTAAACTTGACGTCTCAAGTATCGATCTTTGAAACTGTGTAAGAGTAGGTCAGAACGCTCCATAACCTACGTAATCAATCACGGGGGTTTCTCTCTCCACCACGAAAACTTTTCCCTGTTCGCTTCTACTTTTTGATTATATTAAAACGTTGATCTTCTTCAACCTTAAGAATTTAATATTATGTCCTCTACAAGGAGGTATACCCTGTACTGAGAATATGGGGCACGAAAAGTATTAAGTTTGAACTCCTTACTTAAAAAAATGTATCTGCTACTCATTTTAAAGTAAAAAAAAAAAATTTCTGTTTGACTGTGTGTCGGTCGGCCTTTCTTTCTATTTGACTCTCTCTCTCTCTCTCTCTCTCCCTCTCTCTCTCTCACTATGTACTTCTCTTTCACTCCAGTGGGGTGCGGTGGCCCTGGGGTAGAAAATCGGCTTCCGACGCAAAAGGTCCAAGGTTCGAGCCCTGGCGACTTCGCTCCCTATGTGTTGGGTAACCCCGCTTTATCTGGTGTGTCAGATATCAGTCTTGGGTCCCGTCCACAAAATAGCCTATATAAGCTTGATGTTAGACGTTAAATCAACTCAACTACAACTACAACTCTTTCATCCCACCCCAACTTCCTACCTCCTCTATCACCTGCTATTTTTACGGATCTCCAACTTCTACGGCCCTCTATGTCTCTAATTTTCTTTCACTTCTTACCTACTATGTCTTCCTCCCTGTCGACCCCCCCTCCCCTTTTATTTTTGTGAAAGACGTATTTTGGTGGTTTCTTCTCTCGCTCTTTAACCCAGTGATAAACGAGGGGGGCCTGACTTGTCTTGTCCACACAGACTCACCGTCTGCCTCTGGTCTACTAGACTTAACACAGCAGTTTCGGGGTGGGGTGGGCTTTGCCTCCTCCTCCCTGCTCTATCTCTATAAGTCAGTCTCTCTGTTTGCCTGTCTGCCTGTCCCTCTCTGTCTACACCCTTTCTTTGTCCGTCTGTCTGTCTGTCTGTCTGTCTGTCTGTCTGTCTGTCTGTCTGTCTGTCTGTCTGTCTGTCTGTCTCTCTCTGTCTGTCTGTCTGTCTCTCTGTCTGTCTGTCTGTCTGTCTGTCTGTCTGTCTCTCTCTCTCTCTCTCTCTCTCTCTCTCTCTCTCTCTCTCTCCCTGGCTCGCGCCTTTCTCAGTTTCGATGTCTTGGAGAGATCGAAGCATAATAAATAGGTTCTTGAGAACCAACACATAATCATTTCGTGCTCTTATGATATAGATTACAGTATTTAGAATAACGCTATCCTTCTTTTGTATTGGTGAGCCATATGAAACTACTTAAGATTTTTATTCAATGATAAATGTAGAATAAGTGGCGTATGCCAAGATATAGATTTTGAAACAACAACAACAACAACAACAACAACAACAACAACAACAACAACAACAACAACAACAACAACAACAACAACAACAGCACTGAAAACCCCAACAACACAAATAATACAAGTGTGGGAGAAATTAAAGCTATACAAAAAAGTTGAATTCGTCCAAATACTAGATAGTCCAGCCACTGACGTATTTTTAAGATACATTCAGGAAATATATTAATTTTTGTCTTCTTTGATGTTAGTCAGATATAATGAAACATTATGTGTATCTTTATGTAATAACAGCAGCAACAAATAGAACAACAGCAACAGCAACAATAACAACAACAACAACAACAACAACAACAACAACAACAACAACAACAACAACAACAACAACAACAGCAACAACAACAACATCATTACCACCACCACCACCACCACCAACAACAACAACAACATGATTGGTCTTAAAGACTAAAGACTGTCGTTTTAGTAGAGTTATATCATAGGTATAACATTTAAACTAAAATGAGAAAAACATTTAATATATTTTGCCCGCAGGGATTAGTAGGCAATTGACACAGCAAATTTATAGAAAAACCAAAATCTTTTTTGCCTGTCCTGAAGGCAATGCTTCATAATATTTATACATACTCTTATATCCAGGGATTAGAACTTTAACCTCTGCGTGTCTTCATGGAATTAATAATCATATAGTTAGACACGACCAACTGAAACTCGAGTCTTGGACCTTATTATCGATAGTTCAGATAATATTCGACCTAATCCTATTTCACCCTGGGTAAATCTTACAGAATTAAATAGAAAAAAATTAGAAAGAAATACTTATGCATCTTATAATCTTGTTCCCTTTCATTGCAGGCATATAGTAAAAAAGAACCTATTTATTATAAGTTCAAAGATTTAAATACAGTACTACAACAAACTAAAAACACAAAACTAAAAAACTGCCCACCTTAATAAAGCAATTAAGTCCAACAACACCAGAAAATAAAACAACAGGATCCGATCACACACCGACCACTCAAATAACCTACATTGCAAACTGTAGAGCGAAACCAGAAGAAAATGATGCCACGACAAAAATACGTTAAAGCTATGATTATATTAACCATTTTGATAAATTGAAGTGATAATAAATTAAGTACACTTAAAGAAATAAAATCTACTTCACAAAATACATTTGAGTTTAATGTGCAACAGGTATAAATTTTCTCGACATTAATTTTATGAGAATAATTTTCTCATTTATCTCCCTTTATTCGTTTTGCTTTTAATTGAAGAAAGTTATTCGTTTTGCTTTTAATTGGAGAAAGTTATCTCCCTTCAAGTTAATAATGATACATTTTATTTGAATAAGGTGTAGATGAACTAGAAGCGTAAAAGTTAAAAATTATAGCATTTACCTGCATCAAATATTAGACATGATAGCTATGAGGAGAAAAGGGGGAAGGGGAGGCGTAAGAGAGGGGGGGGTTAGAATTATTGGCATATAGTATTGATAGAGAGAAAGAGAGAGAGAGAGAGAGAGAGAGAGAGAGAGAGAGAGAGAGAGAGAGAGAGAGAGTTGAGTTAAGTTGGTTTTAACGTCCAACATCAGCACTATATAGGCTATATTGTGGACGGGCCCCAAGACGGACGTCTGACAATTTTATGTGCTGCCACACACGAGACAGGGCGGGGATACCAGCCGGTCACATTATACTGACACCGACCCAACCAGTAGGGAACGCAACCGCCAGGATTCGAACTCGGGACCTTTTGCGTCGGAAGCCGATGTTCTACCCCTGGACCACCGCGCCCCCCAGATAGAGAGAGATAAAGAGAGATAGAGGGAGAGAGAGAGAGAGAGAGTAGTAGTAGTAGAATAGAGAAAAAGTGTTTAAAAATAAAAGAAGAAAGAGAAAATGGGAGACCTAGAGAAATCAAGGAATACGAGACGTGAAAGATGGGTTCCACATGCTTAAAACAACAATAGTTTCCTCAAAAGAGGAATTAGACATTAATACAAACTCAGGTACTATCACACGCAACTAGATTTTCATACACGTATAACGAAACACATACAGACATGTATACCTACACACAAAGATGCACTCACACAATAAAGAACACGGTCGAAGATGCCAGCATCATAAGCCTTCGCTCTTGGCTTCGAAATTCATCGTTGAATCGGAAAATAAATGAAAAAAGTTGTGAAAGTTGTGTTTAAGATGTTTTTGTTTCGTTTTTTTTTTTTTTTGCATTTTTACTTCCTCAACTGTTGCTTGAAATGATGAGTTAACTCAGGTGGGGGTTCAACACAAGGGAAATCACTCCACTTCACTTTGACGTGCGTCATATTTGACGGATAACCACTACTCCACTCTTGCGACTGTATCTGTTCTAATTTTAAACACATTTTTTGCGTTTTAAAAAGTTATTATTGTTAAAAAACTGAGAAATTGAGGGAGCCTGTAGGATTTGGAATATGAGTTTATGGAGCAAAGATAAATTAGGGATGTTGAAAAGTGCACAGCACACTCAAGATTAGTCAATTATTGTAACGGATGTGATCAACCAGAAAGAGAGAGAAAGAGAGAGAGAAATAAAGAGAGAGGGAGAGAGACAGACAGAGAGAGAGAGAGAGCAATATATATTTATTCGAAAGAGATTCTTATTTTAATTGACAGTGATTAACGAGGGGGTGGTTTCACGTTGAAGATGTAGCTACACGTTTGTTGGAAGCGCTTTCTGTTCGCCACGATTTACTACTTCAGAGAGAGAGAGAGAGAGAGTGAGACAGACAGACAGACAGACAGAGACAGACAGACAGACAGACAGACAGACAGACAGACAGACTTTCAGAGAGAGAGAGAGAGAGAGAGAGAGAGAGAGAGCGGGAAAGTGAGAGAGAAAGAGAGAGAGGAAGAAAGAGAGGAAGAGGAAGAGAGAGATAGAGAGATAGAGATAGACAGAGACAGAGAGAAAGAGACAGAGGCGAAGGAAAAGGTACAGCGATCGAACGAAAAACCCCCCAAAAACTACAAAGAGTACAAAAACCAAACTAAAACAAAACTCATACAAAAGGAAGCTATATTTAACCGCACCAGATTGTGAGCTGACGTAAAAACTGAATTTTGCTTGTCTTCTTGCCTTTAAAATCATGTGCTCACCAATAAACAGGGATGCATCACTTAATGACGCCATACTAATGTAGCTTTGAACCAAGAAGAGCATGAAAAAAATATTTTGTATACATATTCCATTTTATTGGGATCAGGTAGAAATGTGTATTTAATATCGTTCTTTTCGCCTTTGAAGATTAAGTTAACTGCTCTTTTGCTTTCGTTTTCTTCACTTCTATAACTTCCTCTGTCTCTCTCTCTCTCTTTGCCTTTCTCTATCCACCGTACTGTCTCTGTCTGATTGTCTCTCTCTTTCCTTCCTCTTTTCTCTCTTATCCTCGCCTCTTCCTTTATTCTTTTTATACTTAGTCCACTGACCGAGGAATTTGTTAGTGAACTCAATGTTGTGTATGTAAATTTCAGATTATAAAGAAAAAAATAATTGAAAAGTTTATGGAAGAAATGAAGGAAAAAGAAAGCAGATGCGATAGCACTTCAATACAGTAGTTTTTGTAAGTGATGCCACAATTTTTTTTTATCACATTGAAGAGGTGATTGCTGACTCAACCTAGACTGCGGTCGAATAAGTCTGTACCTTTTGTCAGGCCAGTCCCGTTCTTTAAGAGAATAACAATATTTTTCAAATGTGCATCCCTTCCCTAAGAAAAAGACAGAAAACAAATTAACAAAACAACTTTAACATTCAAAGACAACCTCCCTCCCCCAAAAAAAGAAAAACAACAACAAAACAACCAAAACCAAAAGCAACAAAAACAAAAACATACCCCACCCCCTTTCTATTCTAAATAGATACAAATTAATAGTGATTTAGGTCCGTTTTAAGAACGTTCCGACTTCGTGTTATTTTTCAGCTTTATGCATACATATACTTTTATCTTAATATTTTTATCTTTCCCTTTCTCTCTTCCCCCGTCTATCCCGTTATGATTTTATAATGTTCCCCATTACTTAGATTCCTGATTGAGGAATTTGTGAGTAAATTTTTTGTTTGTTTATGTAAATATCAGCTTCACAAAGAAAAACATATTTGAAAAGTCCATGGCAGAAACGAAAGAAAAACAAAAAAGATGCAATGGCACTGCAATACAGCAATGTTTGTATTGATGCCACAATTTCATATTAGAGAGACGCCCTATGACTTAACTAGTTCCTCGGACAGACTGCGGTCGAATTACTGTACAATTTGTCAGACTATTCCACCTCTTTATGAAAATAACAACATATTTTCAATGTGCATCCCACCCCTAATAAAAATACAGAAAACAAAATTCACAAAAAGAAAGACACAAAAAAACAACAACAACCAACAAACAAAAAACAACAACAACAAAAAACAACAACAACAAAACACAACAATTTTAACATTCAAAGAGAAAAAACCAAAAAAAAAAAATAAAAAAAATAAAAAACAAACAAACAACAACAACAAAACACACCAATTTTAACATTCAAACACAAAAAAAACAACAATAACCGTAAAAATGCGTGTGCGTGTTCATTTTCCATGGTATGTATACATATACTTTTATCTTAATATTTTTATCATCTATTTCCTATTAGCTGCACCAAATTGTCTTGAAGATCTTTAGTTTCCTCAACCCTCTACTGCCACCCACAAGTAGTAACCCCGGCAGACAAAGGGTTAAGATATCTTAAAACAGTTTCACGATCAATATCTTAAAACCATATATGAAAAAAAAACCCCCAGAAAACAAGAGAATTCTGACAAGCTTTAGATTTCGTAGATCAATAATAATAATTAAAAGCAAAGAATTGAGGGGAAATCCTACAAGAGTTAAAAAAAAAAACAAATTCAAGAGTTAATGAAAATGTCGATGAAAGTAGTATACCGTACGGTTAACAAGATCAATAATAATAGTTAAGAGCAAAGAATTGAGGAAAAATCCTAAAAGAAGCAAAAAAAAAAATCAAGAGTTAATGAAAATGTCGATGAAAATAGTATACCGCACGGTTGTTAAGGTCAGACGAAAGTCTTGTTTGCCACCAACAAACAGAACATCTTCGGTTACTATTATAGTAAAGTAGGATGAGCTTGGATAGGGAATTACCGTAAAACCCCAGCGTGAGCCAAGCAAACAAAACCAACAGAGACAACACAGAGTTTACACAGAAGTTGTTGGCGATAGGTCTGCGGATGTGTATCATCGTTGTGTAGGTGTGTAGGTGTATGAGTGTGTAAGTGTGTAGGTGTATGAGTGTGTAAGTGTGTAGGTGTATGAGTGTGTAAGTGTGTGGAATAATGCTAAGAGAAATGCATTCACACACAAGGTAATGAAATTATGATCGTTAAATAGTTGACTGTAACATGCATCTTTACAGTCTGTGTGTGTGTAGATATATGTGCGTGTGTCTGAAATAATATGAAAAGAAAAACCCACTCACCCACCCACACACATATATACACGCCTCTTGTTAATGACGATCTGGTAATGAGTAGTTACAAGTTGAATATAATACTTATCTTATTTCGCATTTCATAGTAATCTATGTCGGTTTTCTCTTTCTTTTCGTATCCATAGTATTCAAATTGATTTTTTAAACGTAGACCAACATAGACGAACAAACAGTCATTAGTTTCTTAAAAATATAGCAATTCAACATTTCCCATTGTACATGTATTTAATTTCATGTCTAGACTATTTGGAAAAGAGAATATAATAAATATTTATTTCACGTGAATATTTCACGAATCAGTCAGTGTTTTTTTTCTTCGTCGTTGTAAGAACTTCTTTAATCAACTTACATTTTAGTTTTATCTTTGAAAAAAAATAATAATGCCTTAAACCCGCATCTCTAAGACTACGCGATAATGAGAAAAAATACTAACTGTATGGGGTTTAATATTGACCCTGTACGTAAAATAAGGCAAGTCAAATGTATGGCTTTTCATGTCGAAACGATCAAGATTCAATATTCAAGATAAAAAATTCTTTGACATGCAATTCCTTTGGTTCATACAGCAACTTTTATAATTAAAATATCAAAGATTTACAGATTCAAATTAAAGTGTGCAAGTTTTCCTCGTGATATTTCGATTCTTTCTAAACGTGCACTTGTTTTTTTTAATTATTTTTATATTATTTTTTTTTACCGAGGAATATTTGTACCCAAGTCCGGAAAATCCCGATAAACTGGATATTCCCGCAGATTGATCAAAGAGAGCCGCAATGAAAATTATAAATGTTTGCCGGTTTGACCTCAAATTGCATCTTCAAGCCAAAACACGGCGGGCAGTTATTTGGCAAAGTGAAATCAATAATGATCACAGATCATCTACATCCAACAGTCTGGGTAAAGGGAGGGAGGGAGGAAGAGAGAGAGAGAGAGAGAGAGAGAGAGAGAGGGAGAGAGAGAGAGACGTAGATAGATAAAGAGAAGAGAAGATAAGATATGATAAGAAAAGGAAAGAGAGGAACAGAGGAAAAAGTGAGAAAGATAGAGAGAGAAAGATAGATAGATAGATAGATAGATAGATAGATAGATAGATAGATAAATAGATAGATAGTAAAGGAAGATATATTACAAGATAAATTATATATACAGAAAAGAGAGCAGCATGTCAGAATTCGGACCATTCATCATGGTTCAGAGAGAGAGAGAGAGAGAGAGAGAGAGAGAGAGAGAGAGAGAGAGAGAGAGAGAGAGAGAGAGAGAGAGAGAGAGAGAGAGAGAGAGAGGGAGAGAGAGAAAAGAGAGAGAGAGAGAGAGAGAGAGAGAGAGAGAGAGAGAGAGAGAGAGAGAGAGAGAGAGTTAAAGGAAGATATTTTACAAGATAAATTATATAGACAGAAAAGAGAGCAGCATGTCAGAATTCGGACCATTCATCATGGTTCAGACAAATCAATACTTACCTTAAAAAGAGGGTATCGAATATTTGCTAAAGTCTATGTGTCTTTGTACGAATACAAGTTGAAAGTAACATGCAAGAGAAAGATTATTAGAGATTCAGATAACATAGATAAATAGATAGAGAAATAAAGAGACTAGTCAAAACAGCAATCAATAAGCTCAATCAAGTTTAAACCCTCAAACCCTCACATTTTAACCTTGCAAGACTTATAAGCATTTTACACTATGTAATCTTGGTTTTTTTATGTCCTAAAGTTTACCGAACACTCCTATACAGAGAAGGGGTACCGGCTGAGATTTGAACATAGTTTCTCTTGTGCTTCAGTCTAGAGCGTTACTGACTGAGTGATTTAGGGTCGTAAGTACAGCGTGATGCCAGTTTACAACTCTTCGTAAACCTTATTTGTATCAACATCTTACGACAATTCGTAAGCCTGACATAACGTTGTACTAACCACCCCTTTAGTCTAACCTAGTCACTGCTATTTACAAATTAGTAACTGTGACTAATATCATACACATACAATTTAAGTTTCCTCTTATAAGGAAAAAATGTCAAAAGGACAACAAGGAGTTAACAGAAGAGTGTAAGGCAGGCAGTACAATTTAATCAAAACTATTAACAAAACTCAACTTTTAACGAAACGGCCTCCCTTACTTACCTTAAGTCCCTCTTTGCCCTATTAATGTAACATCAATAAAACATTTGGATTTTCAAAACCAGAAATCGAAATTAACGTCTCTACAAATCAGAATATGGATAATTACCAGACATATATCACATCAATGAAAACACAGGTGGAGGTAGGAGAAGAATAAACCAGTGTCTTTGCCTTTGAAAGAAAACGCGGTGCTCCTTGTGGCTTATTAATTGCGGCATTTCATCGCTGTTTAAGACGCTCATTAGACCAGGTGTTCTTTGCGACTAGGGCAGAATAGAAAGTTTAATAATTAGTGAAGTGATTGAGTACTTTAGAACAGCATGACCCACATTGTGTTTGGTTAAGATTTAACTTTTAATATTTAATTTTTAATTGCATGCTGATTGATATGATGTATGCGTATTTAGTGTATCCACTGTAAAGCGCTTTGAGATTTTTAAAAATATTCTGAAAATGGAAAGCGCTAAATAAATGTAATTTATTATTATTATTATCAAGGATGAGCAAGGCTCGGAAAAAACTGCGAAGTAGTCAGATGTCTCTTAGAGAAGTTACATGCAGGAAATGTAGTAGTATTTGAGTTGGTTTAACAATCATAATCAGCACTATATAGCCTATTTTGTGGACGGGACACAAGACTGACGTCTGAAAATTGTATGTGCTGCCACATACGAGACAGGACAGGAATACCACGACTCCTGCCTCAGCTGGTCACATTAAACTGACACCGACCCAACCAGTGGGGAAAGGGTAGGGGGGGGGGGGGGGGGGGGAGCAAACCAGGCGAGCTGAACCACGACCTTTTACCGGGGGGGGGGTGAGGAGAGACGAAATCGCCAGGGCTCGAACCACGGACCTTTTGCGTCGGGAGCCGATTTTCTACCACAGGCCCCCCGCACCCTCTCCCCCCCCTTCCCATGCACGGGTTAATAATAATTATACATTGGTTAAAAATGAAATATTATTTAAAACAGTGATTTCAATTCTATTTTGGCGAAAAATGTGATATAAAAACAGGATCCCGGTTTTTTTAAAGTGAAACAATGAAAAAAATATACATGATACACTAACAACCAACAAACCTCCAAACATAAACAGGATAAATGTATAAGATAAAAGTGTATTTTGCATTTGCAGTAGAACACATCCAGACCAACTATCCAGCCACTGACTGGACACATGTATATACTGATGGTTCAGCTGAGAAGGCAGTCAGGAATGGTGGTGCCGGGATCTACATAAAGTACCATGGAGGTGAAGAGGACAAGATCTCAATCCCCACTGGAGTCTTCTCTACCAATTACAAGGCTGAAGCTACAGCTATACAGGAAGGAGCAGCACATGTCCAATCAAGCCCCCATTCAACAAAAAACATCGTTTTCCTGACAGATGCCTTGTCTGTTCTACAGGCCCTCAAATCCAGCAAAAACAAAGACCTAAATGATCTGACCTCAGCGCTAACCTCGCTAAGCCAAACCCATACAATAGCCCTACAATGGATCAAAAAAGCAGCAGCGCTCCAACAAAATGACTACACATCAACATACAGTGAAGCAAAGACAATAATCCATGCCCAACAACATGATGAATGGCTGCAGGAACACCCCAATCATGTCCAAAATGATGCTTATCATGCACTGACAAGAGCTGAACAAGTGGTCATTTTTAGGCTCAGAACAGGACACAACCGCCTGAATCACCACCTCTACACAAAGCTCCACATTGGAACATCAGACCAGTGCACATGCCAAACTGGAGGTCAAACAGTCATCCATGTCCTACAACACTGCCCCATGTATGAAAACCTAAGAAACCTGATGTGGCCACAGGACACACCAATGGCACAGAAGCTGTATGGAAGCCTGGAGGACCTACGGCGCACAGCAACATTCATGTCAGAGACTGGGCTGTCCATTTGAGTGAACGCAAAGAAGAAGAAGAAGAAGAAGAAGAAGAAGAAGAAGAAGAAAAAGAAGAAGAAGAAGAAGAAGAAGAAGAAGAAGAAGAAGGAAGAAGAAGAAGAAGAAGAAGAAGAAGAAGAAGAAGAAGAAGAAGAAGAAGAAGAAGAAGAAGAAGAAGAAGAAGAAGAAGAAGAAGAAGAAGAAGAAGAAGAGTGTATTAATCAATAAATGCGGCAAAGTCACCACCGCCACTAAAAGAAATCATAGAGCACTTAGAAAATAGGAAAAATATAGCGTTTGTAACTGTTTATGGAACAAAATCCTCATGGAAGACATCCAAATACATTGTCTAGGTCGTGATCTAAAAGGAGGCAGTCGAATTTTAGTGGGCCCGCTATGTCAAGCAACAAGGAAAACAAACAGTCATCAATTCGTTGTTTTTAAATATACCAAGCTAAGAACACAGACACATTTAAAATAGAACATTATAATAATTCTATTACATTACATCCATAAAGAAATTTAGGAATTTAGCCCACAAAGGCTAAAAACTAAAAACAAAAGTAATGAAACTGAAGAAATAATAATAGGATGTTTATCAAACATTCTAAACCTTATCTGAGATCTCCCTAAGAAAACAGTTCCATATTGTTGCAAGCTCCCGTAAACCAAACCATTAAAACCTTGACTTCCCTGCGGATCAGTCGATTGGCATTGCTTTTGCAACAATTTTAATGGCTTCTCTCAGTCCTTTGTTGCCGTTAAAACAAGGAGACGAATCCCAAGGGTCTCGCAGAATTATTTTATCAGAAGCGAGAAAACAAAGGCAAGAGATGGAGATGGGGAGGGAGAGGGACAAAGATAGAGCTAAAATAGGAAGGCAGATAGAGTGAGAGAAAGGGAGATATCGAGAGTGAGCGAGGGAAATGAAGACTGAGAGAGTGAAATGGCGTAAAATAGTAGGAATATATTATTCAAGAGAAAGAGAATGAGAGAGAGAGAGAGAGAGAGAGAGAGAGAGAGAGAGAGAAAGAGAGAGAGAGGGAGAGAGAGACAGAGAGACAGAGAGATGCTGAAATAAAGAGAAAAAGAAACTACTACTGTATTTTTTTGGTATTTTCCTACAGCGGTAGAAGTAGGCTTTTAGTGAAAATGATCGAACAATGGTTGCGCTTTGTGTGATTCGAATGCGGCACCAAATCGCCTTGTCATTCAAAGCGAGCATGGTTCGTACCACTAGACCCTTACCCTCCTTAAAATGGGAGGTTCAGGGCTACAACTGCTGCTGCTGCTGCTGCTGCTGCTACTACTACTACTACTACTACTACTACTACTACTACTACTACTACTACTACTACTACTACTACTACTACTACTACTACTACTACTACTACTACTACTACTACTACTACTACTACTACTACTACTACTACTACTACTACTACTACTACTTTCCTACAGTGGTAGAAGTAGGCTTTTAGTGAAAATGACCAAACAATGGTTGCGCTTTGTGAGTTTCGATTGCGGTACCAAATCGCGTTGCCTGGTTTATACCACTAGACTACTACCCTCCCAAAAAAAGGAGCTTCATGGCTACTACAACTACTACTACTGCTGCTGCTGCTGCTGCTGCTGCTGCTCCTACTACTACTACTACTACTACTACTACTACTACTACTACTGGTGCTGCTGTTGCTGTTGCTGTTGCTGTTGATAGTGCTCCTCCTCCTCCTCCTACAAACACAACTAACGTAACGTTAAAAAAAATTAAATCGACTTATTTCAAGCCAACAGAGACATCGCCTATTTCAGACAATGCTTCCTTCGCACTAATGGCTTTTATCTCTACACAAAAATCATCGAATTACAGTTATGGCCTTTGTGTGCGTAAAACCATCTTTTTACTTGTGTTAGCTTCAATCCGATTAAAGTAACGCACGATCAATCTGATGGTTACCATTTCCCTTCCACTTTGGTTTTACAGCTTTTAAAAAATGTAACTCCAATAAAAGCATAGGAAAGTTCACACTGCCTAGATATCATAATAAGTACAGTCAGCTCCGTATAAATATTTTTTTCACATTGAGTAAAAAGAACAAAAAACATCAAGAACAACACTTGTTTTCAGTCTGTAGTATAAAACATTCAATGATTAATTTGATTTCGACTATAACCTGACACTTGTATTTTTTCTTTCTTTTTTCCATTTGAAAAAGAGTACCATCCCATTCAACGTCTGACTTTCCTACCATTCAGTGTCTGACCTCATTCATAATTAAACGTGAGGCGTTGCGCGTCTCTCAACTTCCAGGAGCACTGAGAGGACACTGTAGTATCTCTCAGCATAGTCAGCAATAGTCACCAGTAGTCAGCAATAGTCACTAGTCACCAGTGGTCAGCAATAGTCACCAGTAGTCAGCAAAAGTCACTAGTCACCAGTAGTCAGCAATAGTCACTAGTCACCATCGGTCAGCAATAGTCACCAGTAGTCAGCAAAAGTCAGTAGTCATAAGTAGTCAGCAATAGTCACTAGTCACCAGTAGTCAGCGATAGTCACTAGTCACCAGTAGTCAGCAGTAATCAACAACAGTCAGCAAAAGTCACAAGCAGCAAGAGTCACCAGTAGTCAGCAATAGTCACCCTGACTGCTTTTAAAAATAACATAGTAAGCAATAGTCACCAGCAGCAATAGTCACCCTGACTGCTTTTAAAAATAACATAGTAAGCAATAGTCACCAGCAGCAATAGTCACCAGCAGTCATAAAAAGTCACCAGCAGCAATATTTACCAATAGTCAGCAACAGTCGCCAGCAGCCAGTGTTACCACTCCATACCACACACAACTTTTTGTGTTTACCACGAACACTAGCACCAAAAACCGTTTCACTCTTCAAAGTCGCTATTAATGTTAATAAAGTTGTTTTGCACGCTTGTCACTTTATTAGGTTAAATTATCGTTACTATCAATCTCCATTATTGTCACCATCCTCCAACCGTATCCTCCATACAATTTCCAAAATTTACGTAACAGAAAATTACCTAATTTTTTTAAACGAAACAAAAATATAAACTCTTTAAAAAAAAAACAAAAAACAAAACCACAAACAACAACGAAAACCCAACACAAAAGAGTTCCCACCTTTGAGATAACAAAAGAGTTCCCACCTTTGAGAGTGTTATGAGTGCTACGTATGTTGACGCGGGAAATAGCGGACCGGCTGGGACCGCCACTGGCCGGCGTCACACTAATCTAATCCGCAACGTCCTGTCACTGTTTTCACCGGATCCGGACAAAAACTACGCGCGAAAAAATGAGATTACTACGCGCCTGGTGATAGTGAGACCAAAGTGTTCCATGGCAAGTGTCGGAGTCCGCGGTGACAAAAAAACAAAGGAGAGTGGAGCGATGAACAACAACATTTGCAACCAACAGCTTTAACCCTTTTCTACTTATTGTAAAGGAAATGGGAAAGAGGAAGAGGTGGAGGAATAAACATATTAGGAAACAAAGCAGCGTGGGACAATGATGAACAACAATTGCAACCATTGTGTCTAACCCTTTCCCTATAGAGGGGGACTGGAGAAAGAGGAGGAAGAGAGGAAGAAAGAGGAGAAGGTATACAAGCAGCAGAAAACAAACAGAGCGAAGAAATTTTTAACAACACTTCCACCAACAGGTCTAACCCTTCCCTACTGAGAGGGACCGAAGAAAGAGGAGTGTATCAGAAAAAAAAAGGAAAGTGTGGGTAAAAATTATCTGCACTCGAAACAAATAGCTCAAACACTACGTTTTTCAAAACAACAAACAACAACAACAACAACAAGAACAACAATAACAACAACAACAACAACAACAACAACAACAACAACAACAACAACAACAACAACAACAACAACAACAACAACAACAACAACAACAACAACAACAATAACAACAACAACAGCAACATCATCAGCAACAACAACAACAACAACAACAACAATAAAACAAGCCAACATACAGCCATCTTATTATTAATGAATACGCACTTTACTAATTTTGTAACACAGGTCACATCCGTGCCCTGTGACAGGTTTCATAATTATTTATGCCTGATTCCTTCCCTGTCGGACCACTTCTTAAAAACAATCCCAAAACGATAATTCCATCTAGAAAATTCTGTTTTCTTCTCCAAAATTGACACTTCAACATTCTCCACGTGAGTTTAACACTAGGGGGTCGAAAGAACAAGGTCTTGGTAACCTGTAACTCGTAAACCTTTTTTTTTCCATATCTTAAGACAAGTCGTAATCTTACCACAACGTTGTACTTACTACCATATCCAAATCGTATACCCATCCCTCATAAGAAAACCATTGTAGTAACTTACAACTTGTAAACCTTTTATTTTCACATCTTACGACGAGTCGTAATCTTACCACAACATTGTACTTACAGTCATATCTAAATCTAACACCGATCCTTCATAAGAAAAACATTATTTTAATGTTTTCTTTGACAAGAAGCCGAAAAATATTGTTTTTGCTAAAGAAGAATTCGTTTGGACGTATAGGAGTGTACGCCTCATTAGTCATAATGTCGAACTCATTTTTCATTCAGCATTGAGCCTTCACTCGTTGCACTTTCTTTTGAAATGTTCAGGGTAGACAATTTCGCTCTATGCTATCGAAACTTGGTAGGCAGCCAGATATCTCAGTCAGTAGAAAGAAAGTTTGGAAGCGGGAGGTAACAAGTTTGAATCTATGCTGATGCCTTTTATAATTTTTCGACTTAAAGGATATAGCAACCGCTTCTAATGTGTTAGTGATTATAAGATTATATGAGAGGGATGGGTAAATGACATTAGCCATTGGCTACGAAGGAGACCCACCAAGGGAGGAGACATACCTCTGTCTTCCTCTGCTTCTTTACCCTTCAAGCATTCCTGTCATGGCGAGGTGTTCGAGTTTTTCTCCTCTTATAGCATGCCCTATATATAAATGACGACTGACGTTTCGTATTTTATTAATAAGAGATCAACATGCCCTTAAACACCAGTCTTTACGCAAGTCGGATTTTCTATTCAGCGGAACATCTTTGATCTTTGGTGTAAAGCTTGAAAGATCCGCTAAATTTTTCTCTTTCAAATTTTTGAAAAGACATGTATAGGAAAACATGACATTGTAAAAATAAACAGGGATTACTTTGTACTTAGTTGAATTTTTAAACGGAAATCTCCCTTTTTTTTCTCCCTTAATTTTTTGTGTAGTAATAGCGACAATTTATTTTTCGCGCTTACAAGTAACAACATGATGTGGTCGTAAATGCATCCCACTTCATTTAAAGGAAAGAATAAAAAAAAAATAGAGCAGGTCTTGAAATACAGAACCATCTTGCCGTTAAAATATGTTTGGGAGTGTCGCTTTTTCCGGTGTTTTTCCGTCATTTTACCTTCATCAATTTGAAAGATACGTTTAAAAAACAACACATGAAGGCTGCTCATGATCCATCCCTCAAATCTCCAGGAATGTGAATTCTTATAAACAAAAGCAAACAAAATACATCTATGAAATAAACATGAAACGAATTCAGTGCTATTACATGTTGGCAACATTGTGGCAAAAATTACAAAACCCTTTGTAGTACCCCATGCCTCTGCAATAAGATGGTGGGAATTTCATCAAGATCAAAATAATGTCCAGGAGAACGTTTTTCCCACTTTCTTGCATGTAAAAACCCACTACTATTCGCTTCAATATTCTACATCTGGAAGCTCATTATTGAGTTATGATTGTGTTTTGTAATGTTGCTTTTCTGTAAAGAATGAGGCTTATTCACCGAAGCTAATTTAATCATGTGTACGTGTAAACTGTTAAAGAGAAGAATCTATGTAATTTTGTATTAAGATGATTTATATGTAAAATGAACCTATCTATGTTGGCTATGCCCACAATGAATTTCCAAACTGGATGAATAAAGACTTTTACCCCCTCAAGAATATTACATGGAGACGAGGATACCAGATGGGATTTGAACCGCAAACCTGTTGGTCAGAGCACTTGCCGGTCGATGTTGAGTTGAGTTGGTTTAACGTCCAACATCAGCACTATAGAGGCTATATTGTGGACGGGTCCCAAGACTGACGTCTGACAATTTTATGTGCTGCCACACACGAGACAGGGCGGGGATACCATAACTCCTGTCTCAGCCGGTCACATTAAACTGACACCGACCCAACCAGCAGGGAGCGCAATCGCCAGGGCTCGAACCCGGACCTTTTGCGTCGGAAGCCGTTATTCTACCCTAGGACCACCGCGGCCCACCTTGCCGGTCGAGATATCAGGCATTTCCAAACATAATATTATACTGTTTACCTTTGCTTTTACCTTTCTTATTAACAACCCAGTACTCATGCTTCTAAAGTAATTTGAAAATGTTTCCAATTACGGCATCAGTTTTAAAACCAGTCCTTACTAGTCTAGTCATATAATAACACCCTACTCACAAGGGCAGTCAAATTTCACTCCATCAAGCACATTAGGAAAAAGAAAACTATGAAATATTTATTTACAGTGAATAATTGTTGTTTTTCCTCACATTGACAAAACAATAAAAAAACACGAAAAAGAAAAACAACACAAAATAGCAACAGCAACAAAAAAACAAAACAAAGTATTTTTTCTACAACTAATGATATCCTTGGGCCCATAAATCTATTGAAAATTAAGAAACTTTGCTAATAAATACTTCTTTGAGACTGCTTAAATGCGGTATAATTTAACATTAAATACACTTCTTAAGGTCTTAAGTGAATGCGTTAGGCATGGAATACGATGGATTGTTAAGATCTTACACATCTATTAATAGCGGATTATGTTATAATTATTTTCTTTTGTTTTTAAGCGTACCGAAATTTGTATAGTTATTAAACAATAAAAAAAAAACAAGACAAAAAAGAAAAAACAACAACAACAGCAACAGAAACTTACAGCATCATAAAAAAACACTATTAGTGTATCTGCTTTTTATAGTTTTTTTTTTTCAAATATATTAATAAGTGCTAATCATAATCCTTAGAATAGAGTGTACTATCTGTATTATCATAATAATTACCTTGCACTTATAAGTCAATGATTTCACGGTCGGCCTATAAAGGTAAATAGTAACAGTAGGTTAAGGAAACGTTATAAAAAGATTCGAAGTTTCAACGGTATGTTAAGGAATAAGGAAATGTAAAACAAAGAAAAGAAGTTTTGAACGGTATTTTAAGGAAAGGTAAAAATATACGAAGTTTCGAACGGTAGGTTAAGCAAAGGTAAAATAGATTCGAAGTTTGAAAGGTAGGTGAAGGAAAGGTAAAATAGATTCGAAGTTTGAAAGATAGGTTAAGGAAAGGTAAACCAAAGATAAGAAATTTGAACGGTAGGTTACGGTTAAGGAAACGTTAAACAGAGATATGAAGTTTTGAACGGTAGCTTAAGGAATGGTAAAACAAAGATATGACGTTTTAACGGTAGGTTAAGGAATAAGGAAAGGTAAAACAAAGATACAAAGTTTGAACACTACGTTAAGGAAAGGTAAAACAAAGATACGAAGTTTGAACGGTAAGTTAAGGAAAGGTAAAACAAAGATACGAAGTTTGAACGGTAGGTTAAGGAAAGGTAGAACAAAGATACGAAGTTTGAACGGTAGGTTAAGGAAAGGTAAAACAAAGATACGAAGTTTGATCTTTAGGTTAAGGATACGTAAAACAAAGATGTGAAGTTTTGAACGGTAGGTTAAGGAAAGGTAAACAGATACGAAGTTTTGAACGGTAGGTTAAGGAAGGGTAAAACAAAGATAAGAAGTTTGAACGGTAGGTTAAGGAAAGGTAAAAAGATAAGAAGCTAGATTGGCATTGCATCTCTGGCGGACTTGTTTTAGTGTTCAACTGATAATTATAAACCTGCATCAGCATACTGTTTGGAAACACAAGGCAAAAAATCCTGGAATCAGAGAAACTAAGCATGTTTAAAACCCTGAGCTGGTACCGTCTGGATCTAGATAAAGAAGGCTAAAATTCCTTGAAAATGCCACTGAACTAGCAAGATGCGCAGTGTGATAATCCAAGGTTCTTTGAATTCCTTGGGCGGAGATGAATCTAGCTTGATTGGCGCTGTGTGTAGTTAGAGAAGAACAAATAAAGCGCAGTTGTCTGTAGTTTATGTAGTAAAGAAGAAGCCGGGTGTTTTAAAATCGCTCTCAGATTTAACCCAATGGGGTCAGAGTGCCCATGAACACCCACCATTTTTAGGGTTTTTTCAAATGTCCAATCGTTTAAACCAATAAAGAAATAGTAAATATATTCGCAGATTTGGAAATACCTGCTTCTTATCTTCTAAAAATGGAGTGTCTATTTTCATTGCTTACATGTTCACGATGTGACTCGAAATAAAAGCTAAGTCTGTTAACCTGAGATTAAATATAGTTCATACTCGCACAATCTTGATCTAGATCTAAATCCAGGTCTTGGAAGGGGGTCGCGGTGGCCGTGGGGTAAAACATCGGCTTTCCACGCAAAAGGTTCGGGTTCGAGCCCTGGCGACTTCGCTCCCTGCTGGTTGGGTCGGTGTCAGTTTAATGTGACCAGCTGAGACAGGAGTCATGGTATCCCCGCCCTGTCTCGTGTGTGGTAGCACATATACCTATCAGACGTCAGTTTTGGGGCCTGTCCACAATATAACCTATATAGTGCTGATGTTTAACGTTAAATCAACTTAACCACAACTACAGGTCTTGGAGAGCCACTGAACATTTACTGGATCAGTGATGACTTAAGATTTATTGGAGATAAGAACGCCTTGACTCTGGCGCACTTTTCATGAGCGCTTATCTGTTTGGTTACAATTAAAAAACAAGAAAAGGAAAGAAGTGTGTAGTGTGTGCGATAAAAGACAAGCTGGGCACCATGAAACGAAGCCAAATAAAAGTAGATCTGCCGGGTCTGTAAATCTGACAAACCTATTGAGAAGATATAGCATTAAGGATCTTTATAGATCTAGTTTTTGAAAGGGCTCAGTTATAACAGCGATACACATGCTAATATGTGTAGTTAGAAAAAAAGGAGAGTAATGTGTAGTTTATTTGGTAAAAAAGTCAGCGGGTTGTTAGGAATCATTAGGCATACTGTTAACCAATTATTTAAAAAAAATTACGTTTATTATCAATACATATTGATTACAGATTTTATCGATTTAAACTCATAGACTTAATTACTAAAGATAAGTTTACCGAAAATTTACAGAACAAAGTTAGAAGCCATGGGGGTAAAATGCACTAAAGGAAGACATAAACAAACAAACAATGAAAGACAGAGTTTATGGGTAGAATGCACAACTATGACGTAGCTTTCGTCTCGTCGTAAGTCTTCTTATTCATAAATTGTTTCGACGAGACGTAAGCTACGTCTTGTATATGCATTCCACCCGCGAACTCTATCTTTCACTGGTTTTTTTTTTATTTCGTCCTCTAGGATTGCCATGGCGATTCTTGTCATAGTTGCTTTACCCCCCCCCCAAAAAAAAAAAATAAAAACAAACAAACAAACAAACAAAAAAAAACACCCAAAAACAAACAAAAACACCCAACAAAACAAGTAACTAAAATCGTATAGATTCATTCCAGTTTATGCTACCCAGAACTCTATGTAAAATGTCTGTTCCTCGTCTTTTTTTGTTCATGTTTATAGAGGACTCAATAAAACGAAAACGTATCGTATTGTTAAGTACACTTGTTTTCGTAGAGCCTTTTGTCCTTAGGTTTAAGTTTGGGGCACTGCTTTATTATTTACATATATAATGGTTTTAGTGTATTTTTGAAGTTAATGATGTACCTCTAGGAAAAGTACTTATATAAGGTACTAGGTATAGATCATGCCGTGAAAGTAAGGGGGGGGGGGTGTTTTGGTGCAAATGTAAAACAAATCTTTATATCACATTACATTTTTTGGTCTGGCCTTTTTGTTTTCATGAACGATAAGGGTGGGTATTACAGTGTATAACTTATAGGGTATGAGATTTGTAAAAAAAAAGTTATAATTTATTCTACTTTGTTGGATGACGTAAATATGAGAGACGTTCAATAAGCAGAAACTTTAATGTGATATTGTAAGTCTAAACAAAATTTCCCGTTTGCTTACTTAAAGTTAAATTCGCACCGATTAGCTTTATTCAAGCATTCTCCTTGGTGATCTAACTTCAACCTGAACAAGAGTTTTGTTTTCTCACTATTCTTCGTAGTTCTTGATTGATTCACATTCCTTTTTGTTGTTTTGTTCATGAGAAAATATTAATTTTCACAATGTTGATAAGTAGTAGATGATGAAAAAGATAATGGTCATTATGGTGGTAGTTGCGATGATGA
>RQTK01000056.1:882976-887947 GCA_003991915.1 Elysia chlorotica | reverse complement strand
AGAGAGAGAGAGAGAGAGAGAGAGAGAGAGAAAGACAGAGAGATACAGAGAAAGAGACAGAGAGAGAGAGACATACACACACACACACACAGATAGACAGGGAGAGATAATGGATTTACCAACAGAGACAGAGACAGAGAGAGGCAGAGAGAGACAAAGAGAGACAAAGAGAGAAAGAGCGAGAAAGAGGGAGAGAAACACACACACAGATGGACAGATGGACAGAGAGATATGAGTTCCCCAAAATTTTTGTGTCTGGCGCCTTTTCAACCCCACACAGTGATCAGGTGAGCGACGCGACAAGCGTGTCGAAAAGATTCTTACTCACTCCAGTGATTATGTCCGATAAGATTGCACTCACATGCGCTTTGTTCTTAATGCACTGCCTGTTATGCTGAGTTACGTCCAGCGTCAGAAACTTACAGGCTACTTTGTGGATGGGCCCCATATGAAACGACTGTCAATTTTATTTGCTGCACACACGAATTTATGTAAAAGCTAATTAAAACGTAAAGGAACTTGGGATAGATCCATTAAGATTGCACACACGGACGTTTAGTTCAAAATTCACTTTTTTAAAAATCGAATGCTTAATATGTCGATTTCATCGGAGGTATACATTTTAATTGCATAGAGGAATACACAGTCATCAGTAATAGGTTATCTCAAAGTGATCATTATTTTTTATTAAAGTGAAGTCAAGTTGAAAGTTAAAGAAACCTAAAGCTATGGGGAGTTTTCATTCACAAGAAAAAAACAAAATAAAATGAAAGACTACAAAATTATACCCTATGCCTAAAGAGCAAAAATAAGTCTTCTTTTTTCAAATGGTAGACGCAATATCTAGAATAATAATACATCTAAAAAATATTAACTATATATATCATACAAGATAATTTCAAAGCAAACAACCGCATAATTGATAGCATACCAGGTATTTTCAAGTCCCGTCTTAGCATTGACTTAACGCATAGAATTGTACTTACGTATTTCAACGATGAGCAAATTACTCCTTGTTTTAGGCGCCTTAAATCTGCCAGGGAGGGTTGAAATGAGTACACACCTGAGAATCGCATTAAAATGAACAGTAAACACAACAAGGTATCAATTATTTTAAAATGTTTAGGAAAAAGAACCTACAAATACCTGATACTGTTTTTGTCATGATTTTTTCCTGTGGATTCCTTGTTTTGAAGTTCAATTTTTAAACGATGCCTTTCTTTTTAAATAAACGAATTTTTTTCTTCCATACCTCTCTATCTAACTCCTACACCTTTATGTCTACCTTTCTCTAGTTTTTTTCTTGTTCTACATTCTCTTCTTGTTTTACATGTTTGGTTAGAGATTAAAAAAAAAACCGATCCTGCAAACGGATACGCTTTAATCACTACATCAACAATAACTTCAGTTACAACAACAACAATATTAACAACAAGAACCTCATCAACAACCACAACAACACTAACAACAACAAAAACATCAACAACAACAGCAACAGTTACAACAACAACAACAACAACAACAACAACAACAACAACAACAACAACAGTTATAATAACAACAATAGCAATAACAAAACCACAATGCTTAATTTTTGTTAAGTGGCATCTTGATTAAAATATTAATACCAGCAGAGGTCTTACGGTGCAGGAGAGAAAACAAAAATCTGGGTTAATGAGAGGAGAACAAAGGTGTTCAGGTGAGATAAAAGTAAAAAGAGAAACCACGATTAAAAGAGGTTGGCAGCCTTTTTTGATGATTGCTCACTTTGAAAAGTAATCTTTTTTTATGTCTTTCTAACATGCATTCATGCTGCAACGAAGCCGCTTGAAATATGCGCGGATATGGTTTCTTCTATAAAACATCTTTGCGGTATATTTGCTCGCTTGGGGTTTTTCTTTCACCCAAAATGTGTGAAATCTGACAAATAAAGTATTGGTGACTGCAGACACGTATGTTTAGAGAAAGACCTCTTCTCAGTGCTCTCTCTCTCTCTCTCTCTCTCTCTCTCTCTCTCTCTTTCTTTATTCTCTGTCTCTCTGTCTTTCTGCCTCTTTCCCTCTCTCTTCCCCTGTCTCTCTCTCTCTCTCTCTCTCTCTCTCTCTCTCTCTCTCTCGCTCTCGCTCTTTCTTTCTTACTCTGTCTGTCTGTCTGTCTGTCTGTCTGCCTCTTTCCCTCTCTCTCTTCCTCTCTCTCTCTCTCTCTCTCTCTCTTTCTTTATTCTCTGTCTGTCTGTCTGTCGGTCTGTCTGTCTGTCTGCCTCTTTCCCTCTCTCTTCTCCTGTCTCTCTCTCTCTATCTCTCTCTCTCTCTCGATCTCGTTCTTTCTTTCTTACTCTGTCTTTTTGTCTGTCTTGTCTGTCTATTTCCCTCTCTCTTCCCTTGTCTCTCTCCTCTCTCTCACTCTCTGGGCTCAGGGTTTTATACATTTGGTTTGAATTGGTCCCTTAACGTCTGACATTAGCAACAACACCGTATTGTGGACGGGTGCCAAGACTAACGTCTGAGATAATAAATTATTGTTTGTGCTGCTGCAAGCCGCTCAGAGACAGCGCGGGGACCACCACCACGCTTCTCTCAGTCGGTAAGAGTTGAGTTGAGTTGGTTTAACATCCAACATCACTATATAGGCTATAATGTGGACGGGCCCCAAGAATGACGTCTGTCACTTTTGTATGCTGTAATACACGAGACAGGGCGGCGGTACCATGACTCCTGTCTCAGCCGGTCACATTAAACTGACACTGACCCAACCAGTAGGGAGAGGGGCGAAATTGGACCTTTTGCACCGGCATCCGATGTTTTACCCCAGGACCACCTCGCCCCCTTTCTGAGCCGGTAGCGTTATATTCACAACACCCCAACCACTAGGGAACGAAATCGCACCGATCGTGGGTTCGAACCCACGATCCTCGCAATTGGCACACCAACGCTCTATCACCTGCGCAAGTTCACCCCTTCTCTCCCCCCTGGGGGTCTCACAAGACTCAGAATCTAGGTGCCAAGGGGGAGGTAACTCGACTCTATCTAAATGTGAGTACTTGCTCGCGTCAGGGTTGGTCTCCTGAATAATGGATGGGTGGATTCAGGGCCTGGAGATATCCTTAAATGAGCAGGCTAGACGACACAGTAGATCTAGGTGAGTTGGGAAGGGGTCTGTGTGTAGATAGTGTATAGTAGAGACCACCTTAGGAGGTGAGTGGTAGAGACATGGAGATAGATAGAAAGAGAGAGAAAAGAGAGAGAGAGAGAGAGAGAGAGAGAGAGAGAGAGAGAGAGAGAGAGAGAGAGAGAAAGAGAGAGAGAGAGAGAGAGAGAGAGAGAGAGAGAGAGAGAGAGAGAGAGAGAGAGAGAGAGAGAGAGAGAGAGAGAAAGAGAGCGAGAGGAAGACAAAGATATAGTGAGTGAGAACTGAGGGAGAAATACATAGAGAGTTAGAAAGCAGAAAAAGTTGAGAGAAGTTATTTAGCTCACGGCTATAATTATTAATGCATGGCACCATTTCTCTGATTAAACTATAGATGAAACTGGCAGAGGAAGGACTGAACTCGTTTATGAGAAAAGGAATTTAATAACCTTAATTCAAGGATTTCACACGTGTATATCAAGATGACCAAAAACTATGGACAAAGCCATCTTCGTGCACGACTAGAATTTGCAGGAAAAAGGTCTGTATATGTTATCGCATAATGTAGTTGACCAAATCTGGTACACCTAGATCTTTTGACAAAATGATTGTATGGGGTTAAAATAGCAACAGAAGGACTTTTGTTACTTAGACTATCACAAAACCTTGGGCCGTAAGTACAATGTCGTGGTAGTTTTTAACTCGTAGTAAGAGAATTCGATAAAGAAGTCTTCTGTCGACAAGTTGTAAGTTACTACGACGTTGTACTTACGTCCCCTTGATTGAAGATGTGATTTTACTAATTAAAAAAGGGGGCGTTGATGTCGTGGAATGCAGCATGAAGGCAAGGGAAATAGCAAATGAAGGGCATGGGTGTAAATAGAAGTCAATAGTGAAAAAAAGGGGAGGGGAGAGAACGAGTGAAAAAATGGGAGGCGTAGGAAAGTGGAAAGAAGGGGAGGAAGAGAAAGGTAGAGAATAGAGGAGGCACTGAATTTGTGGAAAAAAGGAAGGGTGAGAACAAGGCAAAGAGATTTAGGTGAAACATAACCAAAGATAAAAGATAACTTAGGACATCGAAAAGAAAAGACTCAGATAGTGTAGGCATTATTCGAGGTGGGCATCGAATTTCGCAAAAAAATTAGGGAAAAATTCATAACTATAATGTTTGTTTAAATATGTACTCCATAATCATCAGTTACTAATTTCTTGTAATGCCAATTAAATTAAAACGCATTGTTTACAAGAGAAACTTTCGAAATTCTACCAGCTCATCTGCAAAAGACTCTCTCCTTCCAAAAGAAACCATTTGAATAATTTCTATCAGCCATGTGCACTAAACTTTCCGCTTAAAAAAACCCCAACAAAAACCATTAGAATAAATTCTACAAGCGATGTACCAAAAGCTTTCCTCTTCCAAAAGAATATTGGAATAATTTCCACCATCCATGTGACAAAAACGTGCTCCTTCCAAAAGAAACCATTGGAATAAATTCTACCAGACAAGTGAACAAAACTTTCCCCTTCCAAAAGAAACAATTGGAATTAGTTCTACTACCCTGTGCCAAAGACTTTCTCATCCCAACAGAAAACCACGCGCCTATAATAGAGTGAAACGCTAGCTCAGGCATGTTATTTGCGGAGAGAGAAATCCATCGTTCTGACATTCCAAATCTGTCTGTGGATGTGGATAAAAAAGACCCTGTGTTCAAACAAAAGGGCCTGTATTTAAACATGAATTGTATATAGACAATCCCAGCACGTATTTGCTGTAGACGTTGTGAATGTTCTCAAGTTAGAACGTTGGGAAGAATCGGTAGCTCAAGTATTTCTTAAATTATCTTA
>RQTK01000056.1:875476-877976 GCA_003991915.1 Elysia chlorotica | reverse complement strand
ATTTTTCCTTAAACCAAGAACACAACAAGAATGGCGTGAGCCCATTGGTTTGAGCATAAATGTTTTAGAAAAAGCTTTTAAAAAATTTGATAATTTCTCAGTGTTCTCCTATCTTAAATCTTTCAATATTATATAATAATTTTTAAACATAATTATTCCACACGAAATAAAACGTTCAAAAAAAGCAAATCTAGTTTTAGAACTGAAAATTGTTTACGCCACAATGTTGTTGTGTTAGTAGTTTTTTGGAAAGTTTCAGTCAAAATACTTGTCGGGAATTGTTGTATTTTTTAGCATAAGTTATTAGGCGCACAGATTACTTCCGTGGTTGTTATTGTTAAATTAGTTCTCTCCGATTTTAGTACAATAATTATAATTTAAAACCATTCAATTTTTGTGCCGCCAATGCCCTCGAACAAACTTAATAACTGTTCAGAACGAACGTCTATTTATAAGAAAATCAAATATGTTTTTCTAGGATTTTTTATTTAAAATATTTGAACTTAGCAGAACAGTGCACAGAAAGAACTATAATTATTTGAAAATGCAAGAGACATTAAAAATGTGGCTTACGCAAATCACAAAAACAACAACAACAAATAAACAACCCCCAAACAACAGAAAAAACACAAAAGGAGGGAAAAAATCTAGTAAATTACAATGAAACTATATCTATTTTTGTGGCCGATCCAATTTTGTATTAGTTGTAGTATTATTTTGTAAGTATAGTTTAAGTCTTTTGTTTAAAATATATTTAAAAAATATGAATGCATGGAACATAAAACATTGGCAGATCTTTCTGTACTGAAATCAATATTTTAATTTGTTCCTTTAACTTCAGCTCTATGTCATTAAACAAAAATAATTATTCCAAATTGGCAAAAAGGTAATAAAAAATTTAAAAAACTCAAGGCATTTAGGAAAACTCTTTTACTTAAAGCCTATAAGAATTAAAGCTATTTGGCAATTGATATTTCTAAAATTTGTTCCATATAAAACATAGGATGAGAGTTTTAATCCAGTGCCAAAGTACGTTTCTGCCTCTCTCAACCTAATTTTGTCTTTGGACAAGAAGATAAAATGATAAACGTTTGACCTTATAATAGTTATGTGTATTTTTCTTACATTTGGATAAATTATATCCAAATATTAGGAAAAATCATAAAATATTCCTCAAAAATTGTACATTTTTTATATGTTTAATGACAAAAAAAGATACAGCCTCCAAAAAATCTTACAGTGTAATAATTTTCAGATAAAATCTGAGGGGGGAGGTTGTTGTTACAGGAAAGCCAAACGTTGTGATCACAGTCATACAAAAGTATTCTCAAATCATGTCCATATAAACGCAACCATCTTAAGCGAGTTTTTCTGCTGGGTCAATCGTGAAAGGAAAAAAAAATTCTCTGTAATAATTTTCACTAATCCCACGCCCCTCTCTTTACATGCTATCACGACGCCATTTTAATGTTGATCTTTGACCTTTCTTCGCAGAGCAACCGCCAGGCCTCCTGGGATTGACTCCCGCAACGTCGTCCGGCTGTCACTGCGTTCAGCGGTTGTGTCCCCTTGTCAATAGTATGGCCCTGCTCACTGTTATTGCGTCCCTTGATCAAGCGCAGCTAACTTGTCAATCTGTAACGCCCCTTAACGCCCTCAGTGGTCGCCATGTTACTGCCTCTCATAGCAGACTTCTAATGGGCAATGGTTGGTATAGAGTTGAGTGTTCCTTAGCGTAAAACTTAAGCATAATGCTATGCTAAATTGTCGAAGGATTCCAAAAACCAACGTCTGACAATTTTATATGTTGCCATCCAGTCCCAGAGATCGTGCGAGGATACCACGGCTTTTGTCTCAGGAGGTCAACTAACAACTACAAAACCAGCAGCGACCGAAAACGGAGAAATACACTTTTCACCTCCCGTGGGTTTCGAACCAGGGAGATACATGTACTGATTTAGCGACCAACTCTCTATCACTTATGCCAGTTTGCCCCCGGTTACAACCTAGAAGATGACTGTGAAGAAAAACGGGATTCGGAAATATCACTTTAATTATAATATTTCTTTTTTCCGGATAGTTTGCAATGGTTCTATCTAAGTGTATGTTAAGTTTGGTTTGCTCAAATCAATGAGTATTTGAGATAAATGACGAAAATGTGCTTACTGCTCACAACCACGTAAATTAAATGGATGACACTTCTTGAGAGAATTCCAGTAGCAAAACAAACTTAAATGTCAGATGAGCAAAGAAACTAGGCAAACTTAAAACCGCTATTGTATGTTATATTAAAAAAAAAAAGCAAACACACATGCACAGACAAAGTGAGGTGATAGTGATTTGATTTATCTGTCTTTCTAAGCTCAATGTCCTTTCTCTCTCTCTCCATTATCTCTTTTTGCGTCTCCCCCCTCCCCCCCCCCACACATAAACCCTTTTACTTCTCTTTTCTCTCTCTATAACATAGACTGCTATGGATCATGCTGAGACTTGTCCTGCA
>RQTK01000056.1:839171-849171 GCA_003991915.1 Elysia chlorotica | reverse complement strand
CGAGATCAATGTCTGATCGATTGTGCGTACCGATTAGGTTTTTCGTCTCAAGTGGTTAGGCTTCGATTCTTTTAGGGATAGCGCTTTTTGTACTGTATGTTAAAACTGGAGACATCGAGTGTTGAACGAACACATGTAGGCCTATCTATTCTGCGCAGTAGAAAGTTTGTGGGTAAACACTCTTTTTTTTACTGACAACTTACATCATTCTACGGTATGAATTGTTTTTATAAATGTGCTAAACTAGATTGTAAAAAAGAATAAAGTTTTTTAGTAAGTATTCGTAACCGAGAGTATCCACAGAATAAATATTCATTTAAATTGGTAGATAACTTCGACTTTGAGCAATAATGTGACTTTGTTCTTATTTGTAGACACTAAATGGAAACAGACAACAGATTTACTTTGTTTAGAATTAGACAATTTCATTCAACCGTAAATTTATATTTAGCCCCTATGTTTTTAGTACGGTAAATTAATATAATTCCGGTAACCTTTTTGGCAGTTGAGTTGGTTTTAACGTCCAACATCAGCACTATATAGGCTATATTGTGGACGGGCCCCACGACGGACGTCTGACAATTGTATGTGCTGCCACACACGAGACAGGGTGGGGATACCATGACTCCTGTCTGACACCGACCCAACCAGTAGGTAACGCAACCGCCAGGATTCGAACTCGGGACCTTTTGCACCGGAAGCCGATGTTCTACCCTCGGACCACCGCCCCCCCCCCCCCCCCCCCACCCCAGGGGAACCCCCCTTTCCCTTTTTTGGCAGATCAGCCATGATCACGACTACTAGGCTAAGAATAGAAAACACGAGTAAACGTACGTACAGAAAGATTAAACTATTCATTATTAATTAAAATACAGTAAGGTGCACCTTGTCCGAATGCTGAGACAGAATTTGTTATGTTCCCGCTCAGTGTCCGTGTGACATTACGTAACATTAAGATGTTAGTATCGGGACCCGTCCGCGTTGCTCAGCTAAGTGAGAGCTGGCTGTGCAGTGTACATCGTCAAAACACGTTTCCTACAAGAATAACATTGTGTTTGCCTTTTCTATTTTGCCTATTAGAATTAAAATGCTTTCTTGTGTACAGGATAGGTGCCTAAGAAAACCCTAACAAGTCATCAAAATGCCATCTGAGGAGTGTACATCCTTGCTGGGTAGAGTATTGTTCCGCTTGGGGCAGCTTCTTCTGGCGGCTGGCATCATGATGACCTTCCTTGGAATATCTACCAGCAACTGGGTGGTGCGTCCCAAGGTCAACTACGCCACTCAGAACATACAGGCCAACTCAGTAAGTTTACAATGAAGGCAATACCAATAGAAGTATTTCCTTATTTTATTGTGGTTATGATGGCAGAGTAGGAAGCATAGAATTACATGTAGTAAGTAAAATGATGTTAGAAGGCTGACCCTAGTATATTACAGTCATGTAGGACTAGGAGTGATGGTGGTAAAAGAAGTAGTACTGGTAGTGTTAGTAATATCCTAGCACAATTAGTAGTGGTAGTAGTAGTAGTAGTAGTAGTAGTAGTAGTAGTAGTAGTAGTAGTAGTAGTAGTAGTAGTAGTAGTAGTAGTAGTAGTAGTAGTAGTAGTAGTAGTAGTAGTAGTAGTAGTAGTAGTAGTAGTAGTAGTAGTAGTAGTAGTAGTAGTAACCTTTCTCCATTCGGTCTTTAGCTGATAATTATAATGCATCTCCTCAGACGCTTGTTACAGAGAATTTTGGGCTTTTTATAGCCTGCAGACAGAGTGAGTTTGGTCGAGGGAGGGGTGAATGCGGCAGCGTTTGGAAGAATACAAACTTCGTCAGTGAGTAGCCTAAGCTTACAATGATAAAGTTTGATGATGATAAGTGTATAACAGTTAAATAATTTTGAACAGTACAAGTCAGTGCTTCTTGCAACAAGCTCAATGATTATAATATACTCTGTATCTATCAATACATGTCAATATTCTTATACTGGCAAGTTATTATAGAAATTATTTTGTTGATCCCTACAGAAAATGTTTTTTTTTTCTTCTGATGGTGTGGATATCACAAGCTTGTATTTTAATTTATTATTTGTACAGTATGTATGACCTCAACAGAGATTTAATATACACAAAACCAATCATAGATGTATGTACAGTTGAAGTTTTCAAAGACAAAATTGAACTGGCATTGATCAAGGCAGAGGAAGACTCCTTAAAATAATTAGTAATCCTTTTCTGTTAGAAGTACATGAATTAGTATTTATTAAACTTAAAGTTAAGCAATTAATGTTTTTTTTTTATCGACACGATGGATAAAATCAATATTAATGAATACTAGTTTTTTAGCGCTATATAAGTAAAATTATTATCATTACATGTATTATTATTATCTCTAGAATGTGTTAGTTTTGGTCACAACTAAGTAATATACATTTAACCAAAGTCGAAAGTACATATATATAGCAATGTACACATGTATGTTTGTTTCTCCAGACGAGGACACTGTGCGGTTTATCCAGTTTTTGGCCGTGTTTGCAGGGGTTCTGTTTGTGGTGAGCATGGCTCTGGAGGTCATCCAGCTCCTGCCAATCTCCAAGTACAGGAACTTCCTAGCGGAGAACAGACTCGTCGAGATGTTTTCAGGAATAGCAAGTAAGTACCAGTACACTGTGTAACATGTCTCTAGTTTGATCCAGGAGATTTCAACCAAGTTAAAGATTAACATGGTGGGTCTGATACAGGGACCATTCCCAAGTTGGGGTTGGGGTTGGTTTAACGTCCAACAGCAGCACTATATAGGCTGGATATCAAGACTCCTGTCTCAGCCGATCAAATTCCAAGACTAATAATTTTAAATGCATGTACACAAATATCGAGAGATTCCAGGGCTTCTGTCTCAGCCAGAGGCCATATTCATACTGACAG
This sequence comes from Elysia chlorotica, assembly GCA_003991915.1. Taxonomy (NCBI): domain Eukaryota; kingdom Metazoa; phylum Mollusca; class Gastropoda; family Plakobranchidae; genus Elysia; species Elysia chlorotica. The sequence continues at coordinate 846,259 of RQTK01000056.1, read as the reverse complement.
CTGTACTGGCCTCTTTATTGAGACAGAACCCAGGACCTGTGACAAGAAGCCACATGCTCTACTGCCGTGACAATCTGTCCCTGGAAACTAGTTATTCCTTGTGTGAGCACTTAGTTGTGTAATTTTCAAAATTTATAATAGTATAAAGCTTGATAAATTTATGAATTCAATTGGAAGATGTGCAGATCAATACAAAGAGGTTGTGTTGGGTTGGTTTAACGTCCAACAGCAGCACTATATAGGCTATATTGTGGACGGGCCCCAAGACGTCTGACAATTTTATGTGCTGCCACCCACGAGACAGGGCGGGGATACCATGACTCCTGTCTCAGCCGGTCACATAATACAAAGAGGTATAGCTAATAGCCCAAGAGCAAAACAAAGCGCACCACATATCTAGTCTACAATAGTACAGGAAGAGATAAAAGCACTGCTGTTGAACTTTATACCATAGCATATTAAAATTTTTTGTGAATCTCTAGTTTTAAAAAAAAAATTGTTGATTCTCGTGTTTGCACTGGTCCCTACTTTCAGCTGTGGTGATGCTTACAAGCATGGTGATATTTGCTGGCGAGGTGAAAAACAAGGCCGAGCGCGTCTCTGGGCAGGAGGATGAAAAGTCTGGCTGGTCGTTCATCGTAGCGCTGATTGGCCTAATCTTTTGTGTCCTAGGTCTTGTTTTGGTCACTATGCTGAGAGATCTGCCCATCCAGAAGCCAGGACTGAAGGGAGGAACCTGGTTACGCGTTGCAAGTCGCTCGTCCGGGCAGAGGGCTTAAACAAAAACCTATTTATATTTTATTCATTTGTATTTAATCATTTTCAATCCTGGAAGGCTTGTTAACAGTTAATATAGATGTTGGTATTTCACAAAGAGTTCTGGAACTAATTTACAGGCCATGAACACTGGGTTAGGTTTTTGTCGACTTATCAGGCAGTAGGAAACAAAGTGAGTAAAACTTAAAATGGTGCAAAAAGGGAAGTCAATAAAAGGTCACATAAAAAACACAAACTAAAACAAATGTACACCAAAATAACACTGCTGAAAAATTGGTACTTGCAATTTAGTTATATAAAGCCATAGTTTATCTTCAGTAAATTCCACTGTAAGTAGTATAGCTCTTTTTGAATCTGATACCGAATACATGTACAATGTAATAGGGCTTAGGATTGAATTGGCTAAACTGGAGATTGACTTTTTATCAATCAGTGGTATATTATAATGTATTTGAATTTTATTTTTTCTCGCCAAATGTTAAATATTATTCTTGAGGAAACTTGGCAGAAAGAAATTAGATCTTAAAATAAATTGACAAATTATTAAAGAAAAAAAAACTTGGCCAAAAATGAGTTGATTAAACACTTCAACAGTTAAACAGGTATATTAAAACCAAATAAAAATGAAACTAGTATAAGTGATAAAGCCTCAGTTGTATTAGATCTCTGTACAATATAGAGGAAACATGTGCATGAATCAAACATGTTTTGGATTCTTACTTCAGTGAAACTGAAAGCCACCATACACATGTTTAAAACAAAGACCGTTTTCAATCTGGGGGTTTTGTCCCTCTGTTTCCATTTAATGTGAAATTTTACGAACCTTTTTTTTTTAATTGGATTAAATTACATGGATCAAACTAGCCATTTTGAGATTTTGATGGATGTTATTCAGAAAAGTAGTATAAGACGGCTGAAGTACCTCACTGATCAATTTAGGAAGAGACTTATTTACTAAAGCCCAGGAAGTGTAACAAAAGAAAAGAAAAAATCCGTCCAAAATGTATTTATCATGTGTCTTAGCTTTATTATTTCAGGCTTTTGCAATATGTATTTTTTTTCCAACATTTCTTGCTGCGATTTTTAGTAAGTTGTAAAAAAAGAAAAGAGAGGGAGAGAGAGAGAGAGAGAGAGAGAGAGAGAGAGAGAGAGAGAGAGAGAGAGAGAAAGAGAGAGAGAGAAAGATTCGAAATTGCATATATCAATATGACACAAAACCAGGCATGTTCTTTTATATTCTCTATATTATGTTTTCTCTTTACAAAACCAAATAAACATAACGTGTAATAATCTTCGTGATATTATTTTTGTAAATCTAGCTTCGAATGTTTTCTTTTTACCAGAAAGCTAGACCTTTATATCATAAATTGTTGTCCTGAAGTAAGTTCAGAAGTATATGGTGACAAGTTCTAATGTTTTTCAGGAAACAAGAATGTTATTGTGGATATGATTCTATTCCTAGCTTTTAACAGTGTATTGGGTAACACTGGATTTCAAACATATTGATCAAAAAAGAGATCCAAAGATAACATAAAAAAAAATTAAAGAAACAGCATTGTGAGCAATGCACATTTTAACTGTAAATTAGTTTGATTTTCTTGATTTTATTTAATTTATTTTAAATGAAGTTAATGAGTTAATATATGATCTAGTAGAAATGTTATACATGTAATCCTGAGTTTTCAGGATTTAAATTTGCAGTTTCTTATAGTCTTCACTTTATGAAACAGACTTGTATGTAAATCATAATTATTACCACACATGATATTAGTCGAGTAGTTTTTTTTTTCTTTCTGGGACCTCTTTGCAGAAATTCTTATTACCTTTACATGTACTAAAAATTGCACATTACCATTTTTTTCCCATACACAAGTGATGTTTTCAGTTATTTCCCCAAGAGACATAAATCAGCCAATGTTTCCACTGTACATAAGATCTAGATTAGTGAAAATTATATTTTTGTAAGCAAAACTTTCTTCATAAAAACAAATTAACAAAAGCATAAGCAGGAGTAAAGATCCTCTAACTATTGAACAAACAATAAAAGGCACATCTTCAGTCCATTTCCCTTTGCTTGAATAATAAGAGCAGAAAAAGTAAGTGCTAGTTGCAATGCATTTAGATTCACCACATAAAAAAAGCTTAAGTAGGAAATAAGAAAACCAACAACATGTTATTTTGATGTACACAACTATGTGTACTTTATTTCTCAATCATTATAATTCTTAAAAAATGATCTTCAAACAAAATTACAAATTCATGTAAAATAGATTTTTGTTCCCACACATCTCCCAACGACACTAGTTCACTCAAACTGGAATTCTCATATTTTCAGCAACATCTCACAACAAACGTAAATCACTACCACACACTACTCGTTAAAAAAAAAAAAACCAAAACAAAACAAACTTTCCAAAACAAAAATAAATAAATAAAAAAAAAGAACTTGCAACTCTAAAGGTTTTGAATGAAGATACCGGTAAATCAATTCAGCAATAGTCAAAGAAAAAGTTTCTGTTAAAATATCTAATGAAAAATCATAACAAGTTGTGTCATTCACTTTGAAAAAACTGACATGATCATAAACACAATAAACGACGGGCTATGGTGATCAGCTGTTCTACCGTGAAGGTGGTGGCGGTACCGTTCCCATGCCTGGGAGGAGGTTGTTACTTCCACCGCCTGATACAACGGCATTGGGCCCCAATAAGATCTGAAACAATCCAATCAAATTTTAAGATGAAGCAGAAACTACAGAAAAAAATCTGACTATCACAAAAGTACAAGACACAGAAAATCAAAGAACCATTTTATATATATTGATTATGCAGTGTGTAGGGTTTTTACAACTTAAATAAATTTAAGTTTTGGGAAGCCACAATGAGGCAAATATATGTACCAACTCTACATTTCTTCCCATTAATACAAGACAAAACTATTCAGTATTATAATTCAGCATATTATATGAAATTGTATATTTTTCTTCGATCAACTTTAGATTTAAAACGAAACAACAAACAAACGAAAACTCATTGAGAAAATTAAATTTTAAAAGTCTTATCCAAGGTGAAAAAAGGAATACAGCAGTGCATAACCATAACAGGACCCACTTCAGCTATACCATTGCTACAGCTAGATATTTGAGTTCATGAATTTCAGTTTTTTTCTAATATGTAAAGCCTATTACTAGAGATTGGGTTTAATGGGTGAACTTGGATACAGCAGGAGAGGGGACCTAGGTTTCTTGTCAAAATAATGGCCAGTCAGCCCATAGAGCATTGTGAAAGAGGGGAGGGGTAGAGGAGTGGCAGCCAATGATGAAAAACTGTCATCAAGATAAGAGACAAAAGAGTTAAAGCAAACAGTTTAAAACGTGAGACGTGTGTGAGGATAAATGGTGAGCGTGTGATTGGTTCAACACCATCTAGGTACATGAATGTAATAGAGGTCGGTATTGGCAGTAGTGAGCCATTTACATGGCTTCAACAAACTTTTGAATATTAATGAGGTAGTTCGCTGTATTTGAGCCGTACTGTATAACATATATTGTCTGCTGACCTGTCGTTGTTGCTGGAGCTGTTCTTCGTGCTGCTGAGCTCGTTCCGACTCAAAGATCACAGGGAGGACTAAGATGACAGCAGAGGAGCTGGCGATCCAGAGGGCATTGCGCATCAGCCAGAGCCCAGTCTTGCTTGCAGACACAACTAAGCAGCCGGCTGAGCAGCACATGTTACGTAAAGGTTCAGGAAACATCTCCGTCAAACCAACAAGGCGCTCTCCTAGTGATTCATCCTGAAAATTTAAATATATATATATATATATAGTAGTAAGTAAGTAGTAAAAGTATACATATTATTATTATTATCACAACCACCAAACACCATCACCATCATAATTGTTGGCACCGTTGCCATAGCCATCATCAACATTATCTTCATCATCATAACCACCAACACCATCGTCATATCCCCATTATGCATAATAATAAAAATACAGTACCGTAACAATTTATAATTTATAATAATTATAATGATAATGATAATAATAACAATTTATAATAATAATAATATTGTTGTTTTTATTATAATTAGTATTATATAGCAAATAGAATTTCAGAAAATTTATAACTCAAGAGTACAGCTTTAAGTAGTCCTATAAATTGAATATACAATGCATTTCCACGTACTTACAAGTATTAACATTTGACATGATGATGACAATTGAACAATTCATTGTGAAAGGAACTTTCACGTTTGTCAAGTTAGGCCTATTTATAAATCACTAATTTCAAGCGGACCAGATAGTGTTTGGATTCCGACAACAACAAAAACAATAATAATTTAATAATAATAATAACAATTAAAATAGAATCATTTAATAGCTAATAATATTTATGGCTAACTAATAATAATAACAATGTAACAATACATGCAGTTTTAACTGTAAAGTGTGTCAACACACACATCTTGCTAAAAAGTGTAGGCCTAGATCTAGATTAGTAGTACAGAACCCAATAAAAATGTGGTTTTGATGCCACCTTCACATTTAAATACTGAGACAGCTGTCGTAACTAATTGATGGATCAAGGCTGTCGGAGGAATAGCCTTTTGTTAAGGTGTTCGGCTGCCGGAGATCTAGAGATCTAGATCTTACCTCTATGAACTCGTCATCGTCCTCTAGTGCTTTTACTCTCGATTCGTTGGTGTCAGTCATCTTCAACCCTTTTGTTCAGCTCGGTTTGATATCTTGATATCGATTTGATTGCCAACGTATATCACTGTTCGGAGATGTGGGATCCAAAAATTGGTCTGATTATAATAATGCTAGATCTAAATTTAAAAGTGCTTTCTAAATAAAGTGGTGTATCGGAGTTATAATGTAAGTCAGCCAGCCTCTGTCAAAGGGAAAGTTGGAAGGTTATGACAGTAACCATGCCAGATATGATGACAGACTTTAGATCTAATCTAGATTGTAAAAATAATACATCATAATTTTGCTAACTTTCATGATAGTCCCGTTGATCAATTGACTTAACATAACTTGAATTTTTTTTACTATTTTAGTGTATTGTGCATGCCAACTTTATTATATATCTAAAAAAAATGTAGAAAGAAGTGGACTATGATTACATTTTATTAACTTGGTAATATGTAAACTTAGTAAATCTTTTACAAAAGAGATAAAAAAAGACGTAAAATCTCTGGTTGTGTCTAGGTAGACACATTATTTCTCCCTATAGATTTAGGTAGACCAAAGGGTTCCATTAATAGAAAAATCAGTGTCTGCGTCGGGGCTTCCAGAAATAGTCAATGAAGTAGACAAACATTTACATTAAGAATCCAAGTGAATTTCATTATTTAAAAAAGTAGAAACAGTTAGATCATTTCTCATTATTGCAGTGTCAGGTGAGTAGGCTGAAAAAAAAAACTCTCTAAGTATCAATTTGAACTAACTCCCGTAATTATTTAAAAGAAAAACATAACTCTTACACTTATTACGCTAAAATGTGTTCCCTCCGATTATTTCGGTGACTTGGCCTGTTCTTAAGGAGGCCTTGGTCTACGTAGACCCGCAAATGCGTAGACACAGTAATGTAGTTAAAATAGCTTAACCAGTCTATAGCCGTTTTGGATGCTGGTTGTTTTAGCACTTTAAAGTCTTAAATGCATGTAACTATTCTAGCCAACCAGGGCGTTAAAATAGAAAAAACCCCACCTTGTATTACTATAATCTACATTAAATATTTTTAAACCGAAATGAAAATTTAAATATGATTGTTAGGCTATTAACAGAACAAAAGGGCTCAAAATTATTCTATCTAAGCCTACAGAAGCTTAGGCGTGAGTTTCGAGTTTGTGACGGATCCCAAAACTAATGTCTGACAAATGTACGTGCTACCACACACAACCATAGCGGAGATGAGTTGAGTTGGTTTTAACGTTGGACGGGCCCCAAGATGACCATCTGACAATTGTACATGTATGTGCTGCCACACACGAGACAGAGCGGAGATACCTCATACCATAAACTTACTGTCTCAGTCGGTCACAATGTACTCACAACAATAAAACCAGCAGGAGAAAAATGATCACATACATTATTGACCAATCGTAGGTTTTGAACCAGGGAACACCTGATTAGGAGACCAACACTCTACCACTTACGTCACTCCGCCCCTCGACGAGTAGGAGTCACAGTTAACACACGATGAAGGTGTTGTTTTATCGCAAGGTAATAGTTTCTTGACATGTGATTATTATTAATATTATTATTATTATTATTATTATTATTATTATTATTATTATTATTAT
>RQTK01000056.1:800898-822563 GCA_003991915.1 Elysia chlorotica | reverse complement strand
GAAGAAGAAGAAGAAGAAGAAGAAGAAGAAGAAGAAGAAGAAGAAGAAGAAGAAGAAGAAGAAAAAGAAGAAGAAGTACATTTTTATAGCGCTTTATGCCGAGGCCTAAAAACGCTTTACAAGAGACATCTCTCATTAGTGTTACATTGGATTAGAGGGTTTTCAGGCGTTGCGATTCTCAACAGATAACTGTTGACACATTTATGCCCCTTAACAATAGGGTTTTATAATTCTTGGCTCAGTAAGTCTAGGATAGAGCTACGATTGGACTCCGATGCAAGTTCCCTAATCCACTATTTTTGTGTTAAGTATGGGACCCGTTATTGTAAGGCCTCTAGTGCTATAACGATGGTAACCGTGAAAACGAAGACGATGGGTCATAAAATCTGCACCAGCGTCCAATCAAAAATCTATCTTAGACTTACGGAGCCAATGATCAAGCAGAAAACCTTTGCCTAAGGGGCCTTTTTACATCATCCTTCTTAGCCGTGTTGATTACAACACATGTTGCGATTGCTATAATGGGGACTGTTGTGCTGATCTTTATTAAGGTCTCAGTTGTGATTGGAACATTAGAGCAACTGCCTATTCTGTTAATTAGTAGATATAGTGACGACTAAGCTTAACTCTAAAGTAAAAAATATTTCAGATGGAAGGTTTCACAAAATGAGTCTAAATGCGGTTAAGGTTTAACCACTTAAGAGAAAGTCATGTATCTAACAAAGTTATCAAAAAGGGGCAAGAATCGAGCTCCGTCGGTAAAAAATTGCACCAAGTCAAGTATACTTACAATGCATGCTTATGTGTTCTCCCTTTTCTCAGCATTGACGCCTCTAATGAGTAAGTCTTTCTCCCTTCCTCTCGTTATTTCCCCATAACAAATATGATTGATAATTTTTTAGGAATCTGTGGTTTTTTTTCTAAACACTTGTTAAGTTTAAATGGTAATGGACATTTTTTTTACAATGTTATGTAGCTCTGTACTAACACAATGTTTTATATTATTTGCGTTCCCTAGATTCCATGCTCGTTGCGATTCGAATCACGTACATATAAAATAATTGTTCCAATTGTAAAAAAAATACATTTCGATTGTTTTACAAGTGAAATAAATCAATATACAAACCATTCTTCTGTACACACAAAAATCAGTTTGATTAAAAGGTTTATAAAAAGCAACTTTTAATATTACTGTGGTAAGTCAATATTTGAAAAAACGCTTTAAGGGTAATTTTTCAGCATACAGAATTTTCCCATCATTATTTAAATTCAACAGGTATTTCAAAATTACAAAGTTTTATTTGAACTATAAATTGTTTTTACATGGGAGAAGAAGTGAGAAAAGAAGACAACTTTTAAAAAATCAATTAACAGATAACATGATTTGTGTCAACGAAAAATAATTAAAAAAAGTGTAAGGGGTTGTAATATGAAATTCTATCAGTCCATTGAAACATGTTGGTGAGAGACAAAGAATATGAATTAGAGTATATGAGATTAAAAGAAAACAATCCTCATTTAATTATACTTTTAAAATGCGCCACAACAGGGAAAACCATATTTTATCTTACAAAACACAAACGAACTAAACTGTATTGTGTCTATTCGTTCTGTTATTAAATTAGCTGGGTCACAGACTGAAAATGTTACTTTTCATCAATGAATAACTAAGGACAAGCAAGCAGACATAGTGATCTGTTGTCTCAGCAATTTTTCGTTGTCATGGAATATCATAATAGGAGGGTTCAAAAACTCTAAGGCAAAAAAAAAAAATTAACGGGCTGGGAGAAGGCAGAACGAGACATAGCGTACTGAGAACAATATAGGACAGTAAAAATATAACAGTAAAAAAAAAGAGAGAAATACGAGAAGCTCACAAAAGATAGAAAAGAGCCGATATTTTTTCCTCAACAACAATGAAAAAAATAAAAAAATAAATAAATAAAGCTAGCTAGATATTTATTACGACACCCACATAGAGATTAAACCCATCCTCTAGAGACAAATTTCGCAAATCAGTATTTTCTATTATTTATAAATCAGAGTTTTTGGGTTTGGTTTCCTTCAAAATTCTTTGGATTGCTTGTTTTTACAATAACTATCATTGTAAGAAGAACAAGGACACGACACTCATGGCGATCACTAAATAATTATGTCTGGAGGCGATGGTCGCCGGATTTAAGGTTTATGTTCACGCGTCTTCGCTTCTCTCCGTTGTTTTGTTGATTCTTGTTTTTCATTTTATGGCCAGCAGACTGACAGACAAAAACATGATCAAAACAAGGACCGGCAAATCTGTCCTGGGGCAAAGTTATCAAAGAATGATTTTATACGCGTGAAACGTTAATACGCTATGCAAACACTTTTAGGGTTTTGGGTTACGTCTTGGGTTTTCTACCTTTCAATAATAACTGTCGTATTATTAAGCATGACACAAGGAAAAAAAAGATTTGTTTGAAGGTGAGATTCAAATGCAAACTCTAATGAATATGTAAGGCTGTATATTTGCAACATTACAAGTAAAATAGGAAAACAATATTTTTTAAAATCTAAATTTCTACATATTATTAATGAAGACTTAAGGCCTACAAAAAATCTGAATTGCAAAGAGTAAGAACGGCTAGAATACATTTTTATCGACGTTGTATAATTTAATTATATATCTTGAAAGACAGGTTTTGGTTCGTTGTCATTGAGTTCTACCTACTTAAGTTTCAGGCAACCGGGCGAAACCAACAAAATTATTGACCACTGCGAATATAATTATATTATCACCTCGCACAATTATTAAAATGCAAAACCTCGATCTTCAGGACATAATAATTAGTATTGTTTTGTCTCTCTTTCTTTCAAGCCATGGACTAACATAGATTTTAGAAATTGTAAGATAGCTCATTTTGACTCATCTCGTCATTCATATTTAATTGTGCTGTATCTTGAGCTTCAGTCCAGTTTTCCGAAGAAAGTTGCATTTGGCCAGACAGGCCAAAAAAAGAAAAAGAAAAAGAAAAAAAGTTTGTATGAGCGGAATTTCATAGCTGCTCCTAGTCCTTCGCTTTCCAACATCAATTTTTCCTCTCTGTCTGTCTCGTTAGTTTCCGACCCGTCAACAATAAAGCCTTGCTGTTGCGGTTGGACAATAAGAAATCAGCCCAACCCAACCCAGCTCTACCTCTCTTTCTCTATTTCTCTTTTTTATCTATTATGTGTCTCGCTCTTTGTCTTTTTTCTGTCTTACAAAACTTCATTATTTTTATATCGCACTTTACACCTCATGTTATTTTTCACTCTCAATTTTGCATGTTTGTGTTCTTTTTTCAACTATTCCTTACTTGCTCTTACCAACTCTGCGATACTTAAAAAGAACCCTCTCTGTTTACGCCCCCCCCCTTTCCACTCATTCTTTCTCTCTAACTCCCCCTCGCTACCTTCTTCTCCTCTTCTTCTTTTTCTTCTTCTACTCTCTCTCTCTGTCTCTCTCTCCCTCCCCCTCTCCTTGTCTCCCTCCCTTTCTCTGTCTCTCTCTCTCTCTCTCTCTCTCTCTCTCTCTCTCTCCCTCTCTCTCTCTCTCTCTTCCCCTCCCCCCTTGCTACTCCACTATGGATTATTGCTCCATATCACGAGCCCTTCCTGACTGTGCAGTCTCGACTCATTAGAAGCCAAGCTGGATTTATCTGCAAACAAACAGGGAAATCCCTCCCCAGTCTGCCTCCCAATTAAAGGAGGCTTTACTCCGCCGAAAGGAAACCTTTTTTTCCCCCCACGAAGGTATGCGATCTGGCTTTTGCAGTTATTAAATGCTTATTTGTCTTTCTCTTTTTATGCTCTTGATACACAGCCCGTGCAGTCTGAAGAATTTCTAGAGACTGAAGCTATACTGGTCGTTGCTGTTGTTGCTTTTGTTGTTGTTGTTGTTGTGTTGTTGTTGTTGTTGTTGTCGTGTTGTTGTTGTTAATGTTGTTGTCGTTGTTGTTGTTGTTGTTGTTGTTGTTTTTGTTGTTGTTGTTGTTGTTTAGATTTTAATATCTCATTTTTATTGTTTCTATTGTTATTGTTGTTTGTTTTGCTTTTTTTACATTTCAATGAGTGTTTTAAAAACGCATGTCAGTTGCACTAACTCACCAAATTCCGGTACTGTTTTTTTCGATTTCCCATAATTATATTATAATTTGCCCATTTAAAAGCAGTTTTGTTATCTTTTTACTGAACAATTACAATTTAATTGTCTGACCGCCAGGCTCTCTCATACACGGGGGACCTGGCAGGACAATAAGATATTGAATATAAAATCGAAAGACAAAGGTTTGATCAGAAACATTGGTTTTAACAAGACTTGGAGCTCTTCTTCCATGATACAAATACAGACGTAATTGTAATGGAGAGCTAGAGCTGCGTTAAGGCATGTATCATGATATCCACAAGATCAACACGCGGAGACTTTGGTTTCAATTATTTGTTTTGTTGTTGAGTGTCCCGCGTCAGCGTCAGGCTATATTGTGTACGGGTCCCAAGACCGACGTCTGGCAATTTTAAGTAGTGCCACACATAGACAGTGCAGTGAGACCTGGACTCCTGTATCAGCTGGTCACACTATATTGACAGGGATCCAGCAGCCACTAGGAGGCGAAATAGGAAAACTCAAATTTTGATTAAAAGTGCGTTTCGAACCGGGGATCACAACGTCTGAACACTCTTAAAAAACAGAGTGCAAACTACACATGCGTTTGCTTGTGTATATTTGAATCTGCGAAAAGTACACGCCGTCTGAACAGAAATAATTCCAAGGACATACACATGGAAAAAATCCTTCGTCTGTACAGTCCCTAGGAGGCGAAATCGGAAAACTAAAATTTTGACCGATATTGCGTTTCGAACCGGGGACCTCCCGATTGCGATATGAACGCTCTACCACTTGCGAACTGCAGCAGGCCTGAGCTGAGGACTGACCTGAGGATGCTTGCGTGGACGGCCGGCCTCATGGTGCCGGGTCGAGTGATGCACGCTGCACGATGCTAGAGCAGGCTGTCTGACTGGCAGGCTCTCTCACACACGGGGGACCTGGCAGGTCACGCACCGGACCTTGGCATTGGTTGAGGGTCTCAGCGTGAGTGGCATGGCTCCGTCCTCATCGGCTCGTCTGTGGAAGACAGAGAATAAAGAAGTATGGTAGTTGATTGATGTGATAGTTATATGATATGATAGTTGTATGATATGATAGTTTATGATATGATAGTTGCATGATATGATAGTTGTATGATATGATAGTTGTATGATATGATAGTTGTATGATATGATAGTTGTATGATATGATAGTTGTATGATATGATAGTTGTATGATATGATAGTTGTATGATATGATAGTTATATGATATGATAGTTGTATGATATGATAGTTGGATGATATTTTAGATATATGCTGTAATAAAATTTAATAACTATAAAAGTCAGTTTCTTAAGTTTCGACGTCAGCAACTAAGTTATATAACGGATCAAACCTCAGAGCAGAGTAATAAAAACTTGGTCGATGCAATCATACTAGCACTGACCCAACTTGTAGGAAAAACGACGTGGTCAAATCGGGGCTCGATCCCAACAACCCCAAAACTGGAACATGACGCTCTAACCCCAATGCTATCACGCTCCCTTCATAAGTACGCTTTAGTCAAGGCGCTCCTCGGATTATAAAGCATAGTGATATAAGTGTTACCATAGGCTGTACGACAATTTTCTGGCGTATCTTCGCGGCACAAGGCAATAAGTTCGATTTAAGAAGCTTTTTACACATAAAGAAAGGGGGGGGGTATGTGGTTGATCTAGCGCTAGTAGTAGAGCGTTGGTCACCCACTGGGCAAGTCTGCGTGTCGAAACCCACGAATTGCATATTTGTTTGTCGGTTTTCGTCTCCTACTGGTTGTGTCAGTGTTAGTCGAATGTGACAAACTGAGGAATCAAAATTTCCCGCACTGCTTCGTGTGTTGCTGCACGTAAAATTGTCAAACTTTAGTCTTCAAACCCGTCGCCATGTATGATCTACATTGAGAACTTAGGAGACATACAACTAGGGAAAAGCTATTCTACGAAGGACTGTCTACAGCCCTAGCTCCTCACCATCGGAAATAAATATAATGAAATAAGAGCAAACCACATTGTCTCTAAATGGCCCCAAAAGATGGATTTAGGGGTCTAACTAAAAAAAAAAGATATATATATATTAAAAAAAAAAGATATATATAGCGCAGCAAAACAAACCAACGAAAACAAAAAAGAATAAAGCTAATTATCAGCCTTTCCACGGATAAATAATGTCACGAAGGTTCCATCAATCTTCTCTCTCATGAGAAAAAAAACATGACAAAGTGATCCTCCCAAAAAAGCACTAAGAATGTAAAAAACAACCCTCAACAAAACAGACTCATAGAAGAATTTGGCGTCCAATCGCGTCGAGTTGGAATTCCTTAACCTTCTCTTCTTATCTTAAAATTCTCTCAAGTCTTTTCTCGCTGAGACGTTCCCTCTTAATGCAATGTTGACCAGATTGCCACGGTCCTAAATCCGACTTTTTGTTGTCAGGGCGATGGGTTCCGGAAACCTCGCTCCGCGGATTTTATCTCCTGACAAGACAGCCTGACACAGGGAACGTGAGGACAATATCGCAGGAGCGGATGGAGACTGGCACACACGGCTGCTTCTAATGGAAAGAAAAGGGCGAGCTGCTTGTTTTTCTTAATGCGTCGGAATACCGGGATATCCGTAGCCCTCTTTATACATTTCGACCTCAGGTGATACGGTGAGGCTTACAGTGATCGGAGAGGAAATTAGAAAAAGGATATGGGGCGAATGTTTTGTTGATAAAATAAGTTGGCAATTGAGCGAAAGTAAAGCATTCAGTGTATTGGTTCTAGAAATAGAGGGAGGAGGGTGAGCAGGGAGGGAGAGAGTCAAGAAGAGAAAAAATTAGGGACAGAGACAGTGATACAGACACAGTGTTGGGTTTAGTTGCATGGGGTCCTGGGCTCAGCTTAGGTGAGGTGCCTTTCACTCCCTTACGATATTCCTAGGATATTCCTAGGATGCATGATTATTTTTTACAAGGCGTTTTCAAAGGGGAAGGGGGGGGGGGGGAGGGCGCTTCTTAAATCCATCCCTGGACAGACAGATAGAGGGCAGAAAAAATAGAATCATATGCATAGAATTAGACGAGAAAAGTTAAAAGGGGCTTACTAATATTTATCAAAAAATTATAAAGCAAGGATGGTAAGAAGGTATGTTTAACAGTCCATTGTTTGGCATTTTTTTTGTCTTTCTCTATAGAGGAAGGGAGAGAATTCTCTCCCTCTCTCCGGGTTTAACGTCTCCTAGGTTCCCCTGGGGGATCCTATACGGCGATTTTGTTTGGCGTTAACACATTTTGGTCAGGTAATATATAAGCATTTCAAATAGAAAAACAGTTAAGTACGAAACAAAAGCAAAAAAGATGGATTAAAAACAACAACACTGCCTTGTTCATTGTAAAATGATTAACTGACATTAGCCAAGATGCACCATGCTCTATGTTGTGTTTATAAAACTTAAAATTACGTTTAACTGGGTAAACTTACTAACTAGATTTAAACAAGAATAACTGTATACATTTAGTAAAGCTGAGCGTGAATGCTCTAGATTTGTTTAAATGAACTTGTGATATCATGCTAATTATTCTGAGGTTGTTTTTCTATATACAGCGCGGAGCAGATTATGAAAATTTTCTCCTATTTACTCATGTTAATGCGCAGTACACAATACACAAACCAACAGCAATGTTGATAATAGAAAGGCTTGGCATCGTTAAGCTCATGATTTTTATTTAGGTTTATATATCTCACTTAGTCGCATGGTATTGGAAGCAAGACATTTTTAACTTTTAGGGAGATCTCAAACACACACTAAAATTATGAATGATTTTATGAACATGGTATTAACAATATTCTGTAAGAACGTTATCAATATCCCAAGGTAAGTACATTTTGTGCTATTCAGATTAAGAGAAAAATATTTATATTTTGATCATTATTATCATTACATTTTGTAACGGTATGCGTATGCTACGTTTAAGACTCTTGTTTGGATACAGTCTTATACATTACTTTTTCCTTTTAAGACTGAAATGGAGAACAATATTGTCCCTGTAGGCTGTACACAAAGCTCCAGACAAAACCATCTTTGTATTGTATCCTCTACAACAATGCAAAGGCTTCTTAAGATGAAGAACAAAATTGGCGTTTATATAAGCGTAAAAAAGACTAGTTGGAATCTTGACTGTCCACATCTTTTGTGTGTTTCCAAGAGATTTTTTTCCTTTTGTTCCTGTTCTGCGCCCGTGGTTCGTTAGATTAATATCTTTGTTTGGGAAGACAATGCTATGAATGAAAGAGATGAGTAAAGAGGATTCACTACTGCTGAATGAAAAAAAAATTAGTTCATGTTGTTGTGGATCTTTTATCAGGATGGCTGGTAGCAATAGCAATAGATGAAGTGGTAGTAGTATTGTAGTATTCGTAGCAGCAGCAGCAGCAGCAGTAGTAGTAGTAGTAGTAGTAGTAGTAGTAGTAGTAGTAGTAGTAGTAGTAGTAGTAGTAGTAGTAGTAGTAGTAGTAGTAGTAGTAGTAGTAGTAGTAGTAGTAGTAGAAGTAGTGTAGTCGTAGTTTAGAAGTAGAAGGATAATGAACGAGTCACTTTTTCCTTTACATGAGCATGTCACTGATTAAACCAATTGGACGTTCTTTTATATCACGCAGTAAGTATATAACCAGACACCTCAGTTTGGTTGAACTTCTCAGGTTGAGCCGCAGTAACTTAAGACCAGTACAAGTTGGGTGTTTTCTTCGAGCGAAACTAAAAAGTATGCAAAGGTGTGGAGATGGGAGTAATACAAGAGAGGGAATGGAAATTAGAAATTGATAAAGAGAGTGAGATAAAGAGAGAGATAGAGAGAGAGAAAGAGAGAGAGAGATAGAGAGAGAAGAGAGAGAGAGAGAGAGAGAGAGAGAGAGAGAGAGAGAGAGAGAGAGAGAGAGAGAGAGAGAGAGAGAAGGGAGAGAGAGAGAGAGAGAGAGAGAGAGAGAGAGAGAGAGAGAGAGACAGAGAAAGAGAGAGAGAGAGAGAGGACATCTATGATAGAAATTAAAACTGACGTGAAAGCGAGGACAAAGTCCGCAACATAACCCACAGGCAAAAAAAATCAAAGGGTACTCACATTACACAAACTTTCAATATTATCTAATCATGTTTTCATTCTCTAGTGTTAATGATTATCTGTTGGATCACGGTGTCTTTGGACAAGGAAGAGCAAAGAAACTAATGTGGTGTGGGTGTGCTAGAAGTGTTGTCTGACACCACGTGACCACATCTTTGGTTTCGGGGCCAGGCGAAAGATTGAGTTTGCTCTACTTTGGCCCCAACGCAGCAGACCTAAATCTTTAAGACCACTATTAAGAGGAAAATCAATAGACTTCTTTGGCATTCATAAACAAAGGGATGAAACCTCGAAGGTGGCAAAATATGATATTCTTTATCCTTTGTAAACAATTATAATCTCTTTCGGCAAGATGATACTTCTTTGTTTGGTCAGAACTTTCACAAAATCCGTTGAGATAATTATGTCTGTGTGGTCTTCATTTTTTCCAGTTTCAGCATTTTGTTCTCTTTTTTTTTACCCAGATTTCCTTTGGAAAATACAATGTTTTCAGAAAGGGTATCAATGATAGAAATATGTATGTTAGATGAATTTTTTAAAATCCACTTGGGAAGGAAACCCTTCTAAAATGTATGAAAATTAATGATTAATTTTGCATAAAGACCAACAAAATAATGAAATATTTAGTGAGGTGTTAGATCTTCGCGCTCTCTCTCTCTCTCTCTCTCTCTCTCTCTCTCTCTCTCTCTCTCTCTCTCTCTCTCCTTCTCTCTCTCTCTCTCTCTCTCTCTGTCTCTCTCTCTCTCTCTCTCTCTCTCTCTCTCTCTCTCTCTCTCTCTTCCTTGTTCTCTCGCTTTCACCCTCTCTAAATGACCATCCTCTCTCTTTCAATACTTATGTAAACTTCTTGGCCTCCTAATTTTACTATACAAATTACTTTAAAGACTACTTTGGCTTTATCCGTTGTTGTTTTTGTTCACCAAAACCCCTTTTTTAAGACGTACAGGACTTTCATCGTTAGGAGATAAACCCTAATTTCTGCTCAAACAGCATTTCTTATCAAGGCTCACGCAACGGGCTGTCTAGGTGATTTAATTTTTTTAAACTTTCAAATCCCTTCTTATTAGTCGTCGTCGTCACTTTCCTGTCGAAAGTTTTTCAAGTTAATTCATTGCTCAAGCCGTTGATTACGAATGTCCACCGCGCCCCATTTGTCGAAATGCTTGTTTTAAAGAACAGGAACAATTGATTTTGCCGGCAATTTAATCCACTTAGCTTCAAATGACACACCTACTCTGACATCTGAGAGGCGAAAGTATAGGGGGGTTCAGCTTAACAGGGATTTAACTCTGATTTACTCATTGGAGTTACAGTTCTTACTCACTGGATAGTTCACCGTAACTTTCCGCTTAGGATATCGTGGGATTTTTTATGGGACCACACAGATTACCTTTCAAATATTTTTTCACTTATAACAAAAATGTGACAGCATTTTTTTAAAATAAAAGATTACAGCAAACTTTCTTGCGTTAACATAAAAAGTCTGTGTACAATTATATGGAAGTAGATTTAAATAAATACTGTATTAAAAAGCCAAAAAGACATAGGGGATTTATATTTTTAACTGGAAAGAAAAATATCGATACATTTTTCCCATCTGTTTAAATTTTATAACTAGACAGAAGTTGTCAAATAAAAGCAAAAACTATTCAATGAAAAAGAAGATGTAATAAACTGAGCCATTATTTAATGGTAAAATGGCGATCTGGAAAGAGAATAGCAATGAATTATTGAAAAGGTTGTCCGCCCTATTGAAATAGTCCGCCTTTAAACTAAAAATTCGCCATCACCTTTATTTGACTATTTTTATGTTGTGGAAAAAAGTAAATGGACAGACATGTGACCTATGCTCTACTTTCAAAATAATGGAGCCTTTGATACAGAGGTTCTAGAACAGTAATCATTTTTAAATAGAGAATATCAAGGAAAAAATCCAATTGCTCTTTTTCTTTGTAGTTTGTTAGTATCTTAATGCCCCTCGCCATGAACTAGACTGTGTGGCAGTCGGGTTCCATGACTAACGTCTGACAAGTTAATTATGTTACTTGCGTGTCGCCAACAGAGACATAGCAGGGATGTCAAGATTTCTGTCTAAGTCTCAGACAACCATTTTAAACTCACATAACGACCTAGTTGCCCTGATCCTAATGGGTAAGCTTTTTGTGTTAGAGGACACAGGAAAGGGTTGACAAAAAAAGAAAATTATAAGGTCTAACTGCAAAAACATGTTCTGGTCTTATATTTTGACAAAATGCTGTTCTTGTAACAATAATTACTAAGGTTGTCAGGTGCTGTAAGTACAACAATGCTGTAATCTCAGACTCCAGAGGAATGGTATTTTACTGCATAATACAGTACCCAAGTTGGGGCTGTGAGCTTTTAGCACCAACATCTCACTACTCAAGTGTCGCGCTGTGGGATGGAATGTAGCACGAGAACCGCCATTAGAAAACGTAGACTTAGCAATTTCTGGCGGTATAGCGCTTTCATAGAGATCTATGTCACAATTTCATCTTTATTCTGTTATAATCCGGCAATGTTCCTTCAACAGTCAATGGTTGCCATAATCACAGCCTAACGCTTCTCCGACAAGATATGTTTTGAGCAATACCAAAACGATTTAATTATCAGGATATTTGCCTGTATCGCATATGCCTCTTTTAAAGACGGGCATTACAAAACTGGTAGGAAAGTTCAACCTTTTTGCTTTTTGCGACGCAGATTTACTTGAGTAATGTTGTCCTGTTACAACCTTAACACTTTTCCTTTCCAGGACATTAAGAAGCAACGAGCTGAAACAATATAGTCTTCATTTCTCTGTCACCAAAAACCTCTTTAGTTTTAATATGGCAATGCTATCTGTAAATCAATGTTAATAAAAACACAAGATTGTTAGAAAGCAGAAACTGTATGTAAATTTGCAGTATTTCGTAGTTTTGTTGTATTTCCTGGCATGTCAATCATAACTCCATAGATAAAATACTTGCTGATGGTTTGCAACAGCAAACATGACTGGGAGTACATTTATTATACTTTCTCGCCATCACAACTTGCTACAGTGTGTACACTGTTTTGTCAAAACTTGCACTTAAAATCAGATTTTCATAGTGATTCAAAACAATCAAAGATTCTGTATGTTAGAATCAACTCTACAACACATCTAGTTTACCCTCACAGTTACCGTTATAATAAGAACAGTGGCCAAAATAACACCAAGGTAAATTAATCACATTGAAAGAAAAAAAGGAACAAAACCAAAAAAAAAAACTGACTGGTTACAAATTACTCTAAAATTTGCTCTTGAGGCCATATTTCCATAGTTATTCAATACAAACTAGTTTCCGTTCGTTCCGTAGTTTAGAATCAACTCTACAACATACCTTGCTTACCGCCAGTTACCTTTCTTTCCTCACTCATTAGAGTGGCCTCTAATAACACCATGGTAAAATTAAAAACATTGAATGGGATAGAGAGAAACTAAACAACAGGCCGATTACTGTTTACAAGTCTAATTGGAGCACGCTTTTAACTCGACAAACTAACGTCAAGATCGGAGTGCGGTCCGACGCGGACGTTTCCTGTCCGCAGATTTCCCCGTGTATTTTGCGGACCCGATTTGTTTGCTGGCTCTAGCGCACAGATTCAAGACAAGAAGTCCAATGTCAATAGTCCAGAGAGGAAATATCGATTGAAACAGAGTGTTTTCTTTTTCTTTAAGTATCACAGCATGCCTTTAAAACAGCCTTCACTTATTTGTAAATAGAATGTAAAACGATTTCAGCTGTATTGATTTGTTTTAATGATGGGAGATGGGATTGATACTTAAGTCATATTGCAAAGTAATTGCACACACACACACACACACACACAGATTGTTTCTTTATAAAGGGGACAAGTTTGTTCCATGGCTCAGCACTTTGCTTTGATCCGGAGGTTTCGAGGTTCGATCCTCATCGGGCCTCTTTTTGCCTTGCTGGTTAGGCGTCAGTTAGAATGTGATGATCATGTCCTTGCATAGATGTATATAACTTATATCTATGTGTCCTTGGTATCTCATTCTGTGGAATGGTTATCAAACATGATCTATCTTAAAATTCTAACATCCTTGTTAACGTATGTTTAATACGCTTAACAAATACTTATGTGTATGTAAAGTACATTTTAAGTCAAAAGACCTTATGTTAAACTTTCGTTTAAACAGATCAGGGCACGTAAAATGTTTTATAGCCGTTTTTTAGAGAAACAGAAAACCAATACTAGAAATGTTTTGCCATTCGGTTGTTAGCGTTTTAAAGTACGAAATAATTTTAAAAGCTTCTTGCAGAGGAAATGAAACTCTTTCATTCTTCTATTTTTCCCTGTTGGCTTTTGTCTGAGATTTGGGCTAATTCAGAAGTCTTCAAACTATAAAGAAATGAAGAAGGAGAAAGTTGAATTAAAGTTACCCACCTTGCCAACAGATAGGAGGAATCGCAGATAGCAAAACATTTTCTAAGTACTGGAAATAACTCTTGACATTATTAAGCTTTTAAGTCGGCTGTTCCAATCTCATCTCTTTCCGCCCGCTTCTTGTTCTGAAACTTAGAGAAAATGCAGTAGTCGCGGATCAAAGGGGAACTACTCTCTCAACAAGGTCGCTCAAAGCAAGGCGAAAACCCGCCGATCTCACTGTTTGAAGGCTTTGATGATGCTAGGATTTTACAAGGAGCCTAATCGAGCTAAAAGCCAACGCTGATTTCCTCTTTGCCCTCACAAATTACCTTCTGAAGTGCTGATTCTTTAATGAAAAAAATGTCCTCTCGCAGTTCTTAATTTTCCAGTAGTTTTTGCTAACTTTTCTGGCCTACACGTTTTCATCCGCTGTAAAGGTTAAAAAACGATTCTTACCTTGTTGATGTTTTCAAAAGTCTCTTAAAATGACTGAGGATTTCATTTGTATTTCAACATCGCAAGACGATTCGAATTGGTTGGTAGATTAGTTTTTTTCTTGACGCCTAACTTCAGCAACGCGGTTCTTTCGCGGACAGGTCACGAAGCTAACGTCTGGTCAGTTCCATCTCAGCCGGTCACATTATACTGACGTCGATTCTAACAATTTGGAGTCGTAATTCGAACAATAATTAATCATTTTCCGATCGATCGATCGAACCGGACAACCTTCGGTTTAGAAGCTCGGCGCTCTACCACTTAGCCAACACGTTCCCCAAGCGGTCAGGGTTGCTTCTGAATTTGTTCACAAAGAAGAGTACGAGCTTCAAAATGAAACGAATCAAATATTAAAAGAAATATAAGTACAATGAGCGAACATTTTTTAAGTAAACAAGTAGCTCTGGTGTTCTCTTACAAAAGCAAAAAAGGATACAAAATCAAAATAAAAACTTTATGAAACAATAATAGAAAATCGACATGGGGAATCTCAAAGGTAAAATCTCAATGGTTAATCGACCAACAGAAGTAATAACTTGCTTTTGTTGTTATTGTTGTTGTTGTTGTTGTTGTTGTTGTTGTTGTTGTTGTTGTTGTTGTTGTTGTTGTTGCTTTTGTGTATAATCGTAGATATTATTTATTTACCTCAAACAGTTTTAGAAAGAGATTTTTGTTTTTCATTTTTACTTAATAGATTTTCCTCATGGTACTTTTCAGTTGTTCACGATACATTAGGGTACTTTATTTTACCATTACTTTAGCTTTACAGGATATCTTAGTTTTAAAGTGTTTTACAGTTTTTCATTGTGTTTTATAGTTGATCACGTTATTTTAGTTTCTCGAAGTAAGTTCTTTCATCGGGTGTTAAATAAATTAGTGTTCCAAGTATATCTCGCTTTTCAGCGTGTTTTGATTTAACAGGGAATTTTAATGTTTGAGAGGATTTAGAGTCGTTGAAACCTTCCACATGAAGAGAGCCTCCGACGTCAATAGTTCGACTCTGGTCACTGTATTAAAACCGTATGACTACATAATGAGTAGCACGATCTCTTTCATCACTATAATAACAGTGAGTTCTCAGTCTGTAACGTCTGAATTTAGCTCGTTATAACCCAAACATTAGGAAAGGTCGATATTAATAGATATCTTTCATAACTCTTTGATTTAGTGTATTTGTTGTTGTTTTTTTCTTTTAGCTGTCTGTTATTTTAAATTCAAAAGCATCTTGAGGTTAATGATAAATGACTGTTCATTAGTGTGGCCAAACATTAAAGGATACGAAATAAAGATGCCATTTTGACTTGAGCGGTAGAGAGAGGTAGATGGTGGTAGTTGGAAAGGATAAATGACATAGATAGAGACACACTCGGAAGCAGATAGAGAAGTAAACTAAAACAGAAGAATGTTGAGATACAGAAAATTAAAGAACTTAAGAGAACATTAATGGTAAAGAGGGAAAACAGAGAAAAAAAGAATGATACAAAGGAAAGGGGGTTGTGAGTTTTGAAAAGTTATTATTATATTTTTTGTTACCTGATATGATTTCCGAATATATTAATACTTTTTAATAAATTCTCTTCTACCATACTAAAACAGCTTACATCAGTCAGACCTGAAATGGTTGCGGATGCCACAATAGTAATGGGGAGTCCTGAAGATGAGTTTCAAAGGGCTGTCTCGATTACTGTTTTTTTTTTATATATCCTTTGCTTCAAACCGACGGACGTTTGGTGCTTATAAACCATTACATTGTGTACCCAAGCTCATGGGCAAAAACAAATATTGAGCTAAAAGACTTAAAACACATTTGTTATTTTTTTTAGTATACGAAGTAGTAATAGGTTACCGCAAGAGGTGTAGAAGTAGAGAAAATAAAGAATAAAACGATGTTTATGAATGTGATTTTACACACATACACACAAGCACACAAACAAAAGAAATAAATATACCCAACAATTTCTATAACCTGAAATTCGATGACCAAAGCAATGTGTCCACATATTTCTTGTTTACACTATCAAAGTTAAAATACAGTATCGCAAATAACTGTAATAGTGCATTTGAAATAGGTAGATTCTGTTGACAACGTGTTACCAATATACTCACATCTACACACAAATCCTGATTTGATCGTATACATTAAATAATAGTATTTAATTGCTGCTAATCATAGTCGTTTGATGACTAATACATAGTTCTTGCTGAATTGTTAGCAAAGTTGTGGTAAAAGATTTGCACTAATGAATCGTGTTTTACGGAAACAACAAAACAAATAACCCAAGGCATATTATAATCCCTTCAGTCGTGAAAAGATTAATAAAGGTTCCGGTTCTAAAACCCAAAGTAGGCAATCTATCGGGCGGAAATTAAACCTTTGAAGTTCACCGATATGGGTTTTTTACACCAAATCCCCTTTCAAACTCCAAAGAGTTCGTGTCCGCCCTATGCATTGTGATGATTTGTTGGTTCCTATTTGTTTTTGCTTGGTGCGGTAATGTAAGATGATTTAGGGGAAATTGATTAATATGGAGCAACGAAACAAACTAAAATTATATAAATGAAGAGTAAGACAGAGTCGACAACAACAACAACAACAAAAACAACAACAAAAAGGGGGGGGGGGAGATAAAGTTAAATATTACTTATTAACGCATGTCTTTCGTATTAGTTCAACTAATCGTGAACTTCGTGCAGACAAAAAAAATAGTTTGCATATTTTGTTTTGTTTTCCTCCACTTTATGAAGAAAGTAAATTGGAATTAAATTAAAAAATCAACAATTATGCCAGAGTGTTAGTTTTTCCCTAATGAAACCGTGCCCATGTTAAAAGTCATAAAAGCTTTATTCTACTTGATCTGATTTTAGGCTGGTATAATTGCACTGTCAGCTAAAGGACGAAATCCAAGTTAAAAACAAGCCATCTCTAAACATAACGTATAATCTTTTCTTGAAAATATAGATAGTGCACACCGCTAAAAGACTGTCTCGTAACTAAAAGATTCTATTGTTAACTCATTTGAAATCTCACACACAAAAAAACACATTAAAAGACTAAAAGGGTTGTTTTGTAATTGTAGGATATTGTCCAAAATAAATTAGAATCGGTGATGATATAAGGAGACTAAGAGAGTCCATTTGTACCTCAAAGATCATTTCAAAAGATCAAAAGCTTCGTTGTTGTAACCCAAAGATCGAATTAGAGAGTCATTTTGTAGCCAGAAGACTATTTCTTTGTAACTCTGAGACTAAAATCCTTTTTGTGATGAGCTTGACAAACTATCCCATCTCCTGGGCAGATGAATCTTGATCATTCTCTCTCTCTCTCTCTCTCTCTCTCTCTCTCTCTCTCTCTCCCTCTCTCTCTCCCTCTCTCTCTTTATCTATCTCCCTCTCATTTCTCCCCCTTCTCTCAGTCTCTTACTCTCTGTCTCTGTTCTTTTCCTCTCCCCCCATCTCTTTCTGTCCACACTCTGTCTTCTCTCTTTCTCCCTCCCTCTCTTTCTCTCTCTGTCTCTGTCTTCTTATCCTCTCTGTGTGTCTCTGTGTCTCTGTGTCCGTATCTCTACACACTCTCTCGTCAACTCTCTTCCTTCTTCTCTCTGTCTCTGTCTCTCTACCTTCTGTCTATTCCTCTGTTTCTCTTCTTCTCTCCCCCCACTTCGCTCTCTCTCATAATTATGGATCGCTTCACGTAGAAGCCTTGTCAAAAAGCGCTTTGATACACCGTGTTTATCAAAAGCTAAGACAGATTAAGGCGATTTTTCAACTTGAATGTCCATATTATGATTTTTTTATTACTAAATTTTAGGTGGGAAATTTGATGCCATAATGGAGTGGGTTCAAACTAACTGGGATGAGTGTGTGTTAGTGTGTGTGCGTGTGAGTGTGAGAAAGATAAAGAGAAAAGAGGTAGAGACAGAAAGAGAAGGAGGAAGAGGAGGAGGTGAAGGAGACTCCACACATTTCTCATATCGTTTATATCAGACACAATTGTTGACACTATTATTGAAATGTCCTTACCTCCAATACGTTCTGGCCCCACAGCTAGGGATGTGTTACAGATGGATAATAAACAATAGAAAAAAAGGCCATTAAAAGACTAACAGCGTTGTTTTGTAATTGTGGGATCATGTTAAAAAAAAGCCTAGAATTGGTGATGGTATAAAGAGACTAAAAGAGTCCATTTGTACTTACATCTTACCTAGATGAATAATAACACAGAATGAGAAAGAGAGATAGATAGATTGGAAGATAGGGGGATAGAGCTTATAAGAGAGAGAACGAGGTAATGGAAGAAAGGAACAAAAACGATAAATAGAGAAGATAGATAGAGAAAGGTAATTTTACAGACAGGCAGAGTAAAGAAAAAGAGATACAACAAGGGGCAGGAAATGAAAGAAAAGAAACAAGTTGCTTATGTTGAGGAAATGTAACAATTCTTTCCTACTGTTTCCTACTTTTAAAAAAATGATATGATGGACCAAAATCCGATAAACGGTAGACATGGCTTAAGTGATAGACTGAGAAGTCTTTGATTCTACTCCTTATTATATTTCAAAAAAGATGTCTGACATTTCAGCCTTCCCACACAGGAATCAGCAAAGACGACATATTAAGAACCTCCTTGCTTGTTTCTAAATTTTAAAAAAAAGTTGCAGAATTAGTGTGTCTGCATACTTTAGCTTTTTCATTATTATTTTTTTAAGTTTAGAACCCTTTGATCAATAATCATGAGGGCAAATAAAACTATCTTGACATTTGAAAATCCTACTTTCAAACAAAATTATAGAATTCAAACTTATTAGTCAGCCCGACTTCTAACACATTATTTCCCCATCTAGCACCACGTATACACTGGCATTCTTTTATTTTATTTTTTTACGTATTATTTTAGCTGTGTATTTTGTCTACCTATTTGGTTACAATATCGAGGCTAACCCGAGAAAAGGTTGAGCGTGTTCCGAAACCACGAACTGAATGAGAAAACAAACAGTTCGCCTTACTTGTCTCCGAAATATTTTAAATTCTGTTTGCCGTGGTATAAGCCTCGAAAAAAATTATTTTGAAACCTTTTTCATTAGTTTTTTTATATCAAACAGTAGGCCCTTTTCCGCACCATTAGTAATTTTATTCAAATATAACTTAATTCTAATTTTGATGCGGTGCCAACTTTGACCATACTTTTTTCTTTTAAAAAATGGTATGAAGTTTTCGGTTTTCAATGGCCTGTGGCGCAACTTAACCCTTAGTGTCCAGTCTTTTCTTACCGAAGCAAGCTGTCGCAGTCCAAGCCAAACGCCTGACTTCTGAACACTACTATCTTAGTAGCTCCTCCTGCGCCTTCGACTATTTCAAGTGCTCCAGAAAAGTGTACTATCTAGAAAGAACTTATCACAATGAAGTTGCAAAAATATGACGCAAACAAAATAAATAATTGAAAGGAAAATAGCCTAATGGTAGACGCAGCACTGGTAGAAAAGTAACAAACTAGTTGATCAACATCGCAACTTTGCTGACACGTCATCAGCGGTGAGAGAGAGAGAGAGAGAGAGAGAGAGAGAGAGAGAGAGAGAGAGACGGATAAATTTGGACATAGCTCAACGGATAAGGATCAAAGATCTCCAACCTCGCATGTGACATGTGCCACCAAAATTAGTTACATCCATATACCCCAGCTCACCGTATTAGGTCATATCAAGGCTTGCAAAGTTGTTTTCATCTATGGACACTATTACAAAGGGGCTAAAGGATGACATAACTATATCTCTATCTGGTTTGGGCTGTTGAATCATGTGCTGCGATATTTCCGATACTTGGTTCTATTATGTGATCTTTTCTAACTACACTTCGGACAAAACTCAGTTTGGGTTGGGGTTAATTTAGGTTCAATACTAATTATTGTAAAGCACAGTCCGCGACATACGAAAATCACGTAGATGCGCCAATTAAGATATTCCACAGTGTGTTATTGTTAAGTCCAAACCAAGGCATCAAGACCTATCAAAGAAATGAAAATACGCCAAAGCACAGCATTCAACAGGTCGTTAATTTAATGTCTGAAACTTAAATAAACAGACGGTGTGGTCCATTCCTATGAAAGAATATATCACTAAATAATTGGCAAAATGGCAAAAAATAGCAGAGTATCGAAAGAAAAAATATTATATAAATATCAAGACCATAAACACAATTTGGCTTTTCACTATTCACTCCAGTTCGAATCGTTCTGGTTTTGCTTTTAATATAAATCAGTTCCAGATGATTTTTAAAGTTGTAATTTTACAGTGATTTTTTTGTTAATATTATGCTGAAAAAGGATAAAAATTGTGTAATAATAACTAATATAAAAATATATTTTCAAAGATCCCCAAAAGTAATTTTCAAAGATTCGTGCGATAACTAAAGGATACCCTTTCATCTTGGGCGGTTTTTCACTACTTTGA
Organism: Elysia chlorotica; assembly: GCA_003991915.1. Classification (NCBI taxonomy): domain Eukaryota; kingdom Metazoa; phylum Mollusca; class Gastropoda; family Plakobranchidae; genus Elysia; species Elysia chlorotica. The sequence continues at coordinate 801,962 of RQTK01000056.1, read as the reverse complement.
CTAACACAAAGCACTTCAAAACATAACTTAATATGTGCAAAACGCCATTTGATTAGGGATTCGTCAGATCAAAGCAACACTTTGTTTAAATGTCACACCTATCATTGCAACATCTTCACCACGTTCCATGGAACGTGGGCTCTCAAAGCCTGGCATTTTAACAGACCCTGTAATGTGGCTAATTATCGACGTGTTCTGTAATTGCAAGAGCAAAAGCCTGCAAAGGAAGCCCTATGAATTAGAATCTTTTAACTGTTGTTTTTTTTTCTTTTGGTGTGTTGTTTTTTGTTTTGTTTTCAAGTATGAAAATTTTATCTTTACATTTTGATAGAGATCTCTCTCTCTCTCTATCAGTTCACGATCTCTCCAGTTCTAGAGGATGTCCCAGACAGTGGCGGGTCAATAACAGCATAATACCCGAGAGTTGACCGGTCACAACGCCCTGACATCGACCCAAATTAATACGGTAAAACCGAGGACAGACTCAATATCTTCCAATTATACGCTGAGCACTCTACCCTTGGATCTCCACGTACCCTGAGTAGTTCCAATCATAATTATTGTCTTGCTGCTCTAATGTTTAAAGAATCACTTTTGTCGGAGGTAGGTATCATGCTATCCTTCTGAAAATATGTTCACTGAATCAGAAGTGGTACATGTGTGTGTTCCACTTGAAATTGTTAACTATTCCAGAGTTTGAGATAATAGGGTAGGCCTAGATATACCTCGTCTTTCTTGAGTGCAGGGTGAATTAAACAGAAGCAGTTCCTCAAAGAGCTTTCTTAACAAAATTACTGACAAATTCGAATTGAACTATAGTTGTTCGACGCACACGTTAATCTTAAATAATTTTCATATGGAACGATCATAGGCTGGTTATTTTTACGGGCTAGTCAACGCTAAAGAAGTGATGATTTTGACATTGGTGTAATAATTACACTATTTCAAAGTAAAATTCACATTTCTGAAAATACATTCTGCCAAAATCCGTAATTATAGTAAGTGTTCGGCTTATGCCTTTACTTTGCTCAGTCACTTCTCTCTCTCTCTCTCTCTCTCTCTCT
>RQTK01000056.1:787188-800888 GCA_003991915.1 Elysia chlorotica | reverse complement strand
TGACCGGTCACAACGCCCTGACATCGACCCAAATTAATACGGTAAAACCGAGGACAGACTCAATATCTTCCAATTATACGCTGAGCACTCTACCCTTGGATCTCCACGTACCCTGAGTAGTTCCAATCATAATTATTGTCTTGCTGCTCTAATGTTTAAAGAATCACTTTTGTCGGAGGTAGGTATCATGCTATCCTTCTGAAAATATGTTCACTGAATCAGAAGTGGTACATGTGTGTGTTCCACTTGAAATTGTTAACTATTCCAGAGTTTGAGATAATAGGGTAGGCCTAGATATACCTCGTCTTTCTTGAGTGCAGGGTGAATTAAACAGAAGCAGTTCCTCAAAGAGCTTTCTTAACAAAATTACTGACAAATTCGAATTGAACTATAGTTGTTCGACGCACACGTTAATCTTAAATAATTTTCATATGGAACGATCATAGGCTGGTTATTTTTACGGGCTAGTCAACGCTAAAGAAGTGATGATTTTGACATTGGTGTAATAATTACACTATTTCAAAGTAAAATTCACATTTCTGAAAATACATTCTGCCAAAATCCGTAATTATAGTAAGTGTTCGGCTTATGCCTTTACTTTGCTCAGTCACTTCTCTCTCTCTCTCTCTCTCTCTCTCTCTCTCTCTCTCTCTCTCTCTCTCTCTCTCTCTCTCTCTCTCTCTCTCTCTCTCTCTCTCTCTCTTTCTTTATCTATCTCTTTAGTGCACTAAACGACTAAACGCTCGTGCGTACCGCTTTGGTAAAGTCCACTTTTAAATTTTTAAATCAGAGAAAAACATTGTTTCATCTTATTTCAGTTCCAAGGCTTCCAAAAATAAAAAATAAAAAAACAAAGTCACCGAAATGAAGGGAAAAATATCTTTTCCTACCAAGGACAAAGACTGGTGATTTATAACTATTACCTTTTAGCATAGATATATGACATAGTGATAATAAAAGCCGTTTTTTGGTTCAGCCTACTAAAATGTAAACTGTCCATAAAATAATAAGTGTTTTCACTGGTTGGGGGTGCTTTTGAAAACCAAAAAAGATAGAAGATTGTATATATTTATTATTCCGGAATTATGTGGGTAGCGCGATGCAAAGATGTTTAACAATAGAGACTAGCTCCCTTTTACCCTCACTGTTTTTGTTTATTTCAGTTACCCACTATTTATGGCAGCCTTGTTCAGTTCCTATACGTGGTAAATTTCTCGCTAAGAAATGGGAGGAAAATTAAATTTCTAAAACACGATTTTATTTTATATAGTAAATGATTAGCGTCATGTTTTACGTAAGCTCATGGGACAGTACAGAGATACAAAATTTCCGACACACATGCTTATTCTTTGCTTTATAGATAAACAAAACAAAAAACAATTTCATTTTTTTCTATTTAAAAAAACTTCCTTAAAACTGGCAATCTTTGTTAAGATGGCGCCCAAAAGTGCACTTGTTTTATCATGTTTTGTTAGAAAATTGTGGGGCCTTTTAATTCACTTTATATGCTTATATTTTCATTTAGATGATTCACAGATGTCAGAGGTTTTGGTTGACGACAGGAATAACATTCTTTTTTCCTATATAAACCATGACTATGTAATGAAAGCAGAGCTATTATTGTGGTTATTAAAGAGGTGGAAGCTATTTGAGACATCTGTGTCCTGTTTCCAATTTAAAATCAATTAAAAACCTCCCAGTACCTTCAACAGAAGTACCCATGTGTTAATATCTTCATGAATGGCATATGTTTAGTTTAAGTTTGAAAAGTAAAATAAGACGTGCTCGTAATTTTTTATCTAAGAACTTTTCTGTATGCGCTATAGCATTGCTTTTTGTGGTTGTTGTTGTCGTTACTGTTGTTGGTGTTGTTGTTGTTGTTGTTGTTGTTGTTGTTGTTGTTTATGTTGTTGTTGTTGTTGCTCTTCTTCTTCTTCTTCTTCTTCTTCTTCTTCTTCTTCTTCTTCTTCTTCTTCTTCTTCTTCTTCTTCTTTGTCGTCGACGTCTTTAAGACTTTAAGATTAGGTAAGTATCAATCCAACGAACAAGGCTAAGAAATTGATAGAGAAATCGTTATTCATGTGAGCGAGCAGAGAAAGTGATACAGTTCACACAAAGTACTGTAACTGTACACTCCACTATTGACTTTATACAAGAGTACTTTCTCCATATATGTATACGATATGAAACGATTCTAGCACTAAAGATAAAAGGCAACAATTTGTGTCAGTTTAGAATGACAGCTGCAGTCTTTCATAGCTATCAAAAGCTGAGGGAATCGCTCTAAGTTATTTTAGTCCACATGTCAAAGTCATTTAATGATAATCAAACTTGTAGTATCCAATACATGGTAAATGAAGCGCTTTTCTTTTCTTTTTTTCAGCACTATCACTTCATGTATATAATAATTCAAAGGATTATATAAAACACCTAAAACTCCTCTGTATATAATTTTTTTTAAATAGCCACTGACATGATAGAGTACCGTCAGTTGTTTAAGAAATGATGCTTTATAAAGGTTCAAAAGTGGGAAATTGTAAAGATATTCGATTTTCTCAACCGCACTATCCAATCGGTATACAAACAATCAATAAATGCTTTAACAAAAACATTATAAATATAGTGTTCATGTCCACCCTACGGTGATTATAGTTAATGACAGAGCTATCATTCACCATAATCATCTCTTAACCAAAGAGCAGAATTTCCACTCTGAAATAGCTGCTGTAGTTGATAAAACTACATAATTATAAAATATTTTCGCCTCAAGGATTTCGTGACAGGTTTGGATATAATGATGCTATTTTTATGTCAATACAACGGGGATCTAGTATCAACTGTTCTTGCAAGGTAAACATAACCTTCTAACAACTGTTTGTGAAGAAATAGGAGTTTGAGATTGCAGGGGTTTATACAGTCTTAAGAATCCAAAATTGTCTCACACTTAACGTTGAAATGTTTATCTATGTATACAAAGTATTTCTACAATGCCAGTGTGGACAAGAATTATTCGATTTCTCAAAACTGATCGCGGTTACCATTGCAATTTCAGGAACAATATAAGTGGATTATATAAAAATACGCAGAAGAATCCTTACATCTACCCATCTTTCCTATTTTTTTTTCTTTCTAGACCTCCTAGCTAGTTTCACCTTTATGAAACATACAGGGTAAACGAATTGGAAATTACCGAAAGCAAATCCATCAAAGATCCGAAGTAGAAGTCGTATGCAGAGTTTACATCTTCAACACCACCATCATCATTATCATCATCATCGTCATCATCATCATCATCATAACCATCATTATCATCATCATCATCATCATCATCATCATCATCATCATCATCATCATCATCAGCAGCAGCAGCAGCAGTAGCAGTAGCAACAGCAGCAGCTGAATAACCATCAGCATCAGCAACAGCATCAGCATCATCATTATTATTATTATCACCACCTCCACCACCACCACCACCACCATCACTTCTATCATAATCATTATTCTTACACCCCATCTCAGAAAACAACGACCGTACTGAAAACTCAGAAACAAACGTATCAACCATCTCCATTAGTTTTTCTCACATTCTCCATACCACCATACCAATGTTCTACAGCAGAGCTCACAAAGGAGTCGTGAATCATGCAAACCAGCAAATCTGTCCTTGAAGGTAATGACAGGAACTCCCCACTCGGACAGCTGACCACACGCCCACTACAGACTTTGCGGTCCACAGGTTGATGATAGATCAGTCACACGCCCACTACAGGCTTCGCGGTCCACAGGTTGATGATGGATCACCTAACCACGCCCTGTTGGCATAGGGTTTTCTAATCGCTGAATGCCCCCCTAAGTCAGGATAGAGCATGGACGTGTGAAGGAAAGTTTATTTATAGCCTCATAGTATAGAGCTTTGATCGGAGCCGTCTTTGTTCTCGTCCTGGGCCCCATGGATGCAGCCACAAGGCCCTTCTTCCTGTGTGTGAATTAGTGTTGGGCCCTGCCCATGATTACATGCAAACCAAGTATCAGAAAGCCCTGATGGGACCCGTCTCCGGGGAGATGTGGCTGCGTCCACCCATGCCTCAGCCCCAGTCTCGCCTCAAGGAAATTAATAGACTGCTAATGGAATCTCGCACTGGTCAGTTCACGAGAGAGAAAAGTTTGCTGGTCTGTTTCTTCGTCCGTTTGTCTTTCTGTCTGTTTTCTGTTTGTCTGTTTTTCTCTGTTGATATCTTTGTCTCTGCCTGTCTGTCTGCCTGCCTCTTTTTCTATTTGTATGTCTGTCTGTTTGTCTGTCTGTCTGTCTGTCAGCCTGTCTCTGTCTGTCTGTCTCTCTGTCTCTGTCTCTGTCTGTCTGTCTGTCTGTCTGTCTGTCTGTCTGTCTGTCTGTCTCTCTCTCTCTCTCTCTCTCTCTTTCTCTCTCTTTTCTATCTCTGATCACATAAGATATTTTTTACGCTTATTTCAAGTGTCAACAAAAGAATTATATAAGTTATAAGTACCTCGCTCAAACAGTATGAAAAAGGCGATAAAAATATTCACGTTTCTTTTTCCTCCTTTATGTCACGAGTTGTTCTTCGATAAAAATGGTTTTAGAAAAATCGATTATGTAAAGAATCAATGTTGTTACATTAAACAGAGGTAGCAGCATTCGTCTTTCTGGACAGGTGTCCGATTATTCTGCATATATCTTGTATGAGACAGCTCCTCAAGCGATCCTGGTTCTTATCTTTCTCGTTCATCTTATCATAAAGGCTACTTTATTTAGACACAGTTTTTCTCACCGTGAGAAGACGAGTGGAATGCAAAATCAGCACCGAAAGTGGCAGCACAACAAGACCATTAAGTTATTTTTGTTAGATTCTAACCCAATTATGGATTCTTTAAATCGTTAGTGAACGAATGAATGAGATCTGGAATTCATGCAGGGCTCTTGCAGGACTAGGAAGGTTTATTGTCGTAAAGAGTTTCTTGAAACGCCTTCAAAAGTGGCTAAGACAGTGCACAACTACTAGCGAACTTATTTAGGGTATACAAGAATACGCTGATCCTTTTTTGGTCAAATACAAATAAAAACCTGTAGGTTTTTCACAAATTAATATAAAAAGCTATATATAAATTCAGGTTGATAATGTGTTACTTTTGGAAAAACTGTGTACCTTGAATTGCTGTATAAACGTTTATAGACTGCAAACCAATTTTCTCCAAAAGAAAGCATTTATTGAAACCTAATCTTTCTTTCTCGTAGTAATATGTGTTGAAATTACGCTTAAAATACCCTTATTAAATTTAAGAATGTTCGCGATTTCAATTAAATCTAAATTTGAAATGTATTTCATTCAAGCTAAACCGTTTAAAAGATCAAAAGACAGTATAAATATGTTAATTTGCTGATTGTTTTTTTTTTTTTAACGTTCATCGTTAGTAGCTAGGCTATTATTATGGGTAGGTTCCAAGACTATTAGGTGTACATGCTTTGACTCAGAGACAGCGACGCTACCAGGAATTCTCTCTCAATCGAAAAAAATATACGGATACTGTCAGAACTTGAAGCCATATTGGCGGTGTAATCGGAATTCCAACATTAGATTTACCGATTCGAAACGTGGACTCTACAACTGACAAAAAAATAATAAAAATAAAAATAAATAAACAAATAATGCGCACACATGCCGGTAGATGAACACACAAAAATATAAATACCTCCGCCCCCATATTGGGTCATGGTGCTGAAATGCACGGCTACACACTGTATTGCCGACTCCCCTGTGCATTTCTGGATAATTACTCACCATAAAAAGGAGTGTGGCGGGTAATAGCTCACATCCATGGTGCCTAATCAATATAACAATTCCATCTACGGCTGCAGCTGCCAGCATTCTTCTGGCTAATTCAGGCACAAAAGTGACTGTTTATAAAGCAAGGTTTTTTCCAGGCTTACCGTTGCCTATGTTTTAAGTGTTCGTTCTCCAAATTAAGTGTGTTTAAAGAGTTCTACTGGTTGATAGATAAAAGTTTCATAATTTGTCATATTTTACATGCGATGAACATTTCCCACTTTTTTTTATAAGCAAAGAAAGTATAAGAATATGCACTTCAAGTCAGTTTTCCCTTTACTTTTTACTTTAAAAGTTTATTCCTACAATGTTCACCTACGTCCATTTTACTTCCTGATAATCTACTCCAGGTTTATCAGAGTGAATAAGAAGCCTTGAGTTTACTCGAATCAATTAATTAATGAGTTCGTTTAATATTTTTGTATTTTTTGTGTGTACTGCTTAGATACCTTTAATGTCTCCATCGTTTTACGGCATTCTGTCTGATCTACTATATATCTAGTCCTAGCCAAAGCAGCTTCTAAGGAGCTGTGATAGCCGATGGTGCAGACGCTGCCACTCAGGGTTAACATTAGCGTCCTGCATAGGCTGGCCAAATACTGGTAATGCTGGGGAATCTTGGGATGCAATTTGGTTCTATGGTTTTTACCTTTTGTCTGTTCTTTCCTTTTTTGGTTCATAGGGATAGTTTTTTCAATATACGGTGTAGTCTTTGGGGGTGTTATTTGGTTTTGTGTTCCTTGTTATTTTTTGTGTGTATTTTTTTTAATACGTTTTTATCTTTTTTGGGGGGTTAATACCACTCCTGCCCGTCAAATTCGTTTATATAAAATCTACCGAAATAATGTAATATGGAATATGCAGAGTAGAAGAAAGGAAGTCACAAACGTTAATATCGCTTTTGACGGACATGTCGTAACAAAGACACAGAAAAAATACGAACAGTTTCACGGCAAAATGAGATATATCCATATTGATCATTTTAAGAAATGTGAATTTTTGTTTTATTTGTACATATTTTTGGCAAAAAAAAACGTGTTTTGGCGTGTTAACTTTTCATGGGTTCCTTCTAAACACCCAATGGAATTGAGGGGTAGTGATTTCCCAGAAATTTGGTGTTTATCTCGTTTTGCCGTAAGACTGTTCATAAGGTTATCTGGATGGGAATCGAACTGATTCACCTTGTTCGGAGAGGGTAACGCTCGCTAGCTACTGAAAACTGAGGTAATGAGGCCTTAATTGAAATTCGTCTTGCTTATTCTTCTACCAAAGAATAGGAAAAATTTAAATATTTACCCATATCTTCAATTATAGATGTTTCAAGCAGAGGGTTATCTGTACCTCTAGCAGGTAATATTACCATACATAGGCGTTAAAATTCAAGTTAAAACAACATTTATTTTTAAAAACATTTGTTTCGTATTTGTTTTAAATATATGCGATGATTCTTGTCTATCTACCTGTCAAAACGATGAGAATTGTACTTGGGTTGACAATAAAACTACATGTATATCTTATCTTATCTTTAAAAAAAAAGACACGATATTATCAGGTGCTTCTCATTCTGTGTTTTTTTTTTTAATTTGATGTACATACAGTACCAACTTTGAATGTCCACCTGAATCAAAGATATCATTTATTACCTCTTGTTGTTTAATAAAATAGGAATGTACATTGTTTAAATTGTTTCATATTTTAAATGCAAGCTGTATTTTTTTAAATGCCCTTTTGTAAAGCACAAATTATTTCAGGGTTAGCTAGTATTTCTTTAACCTTTTCTTTGGTTATTTCAGCAGTAACTAAGATACTTTCGGACCCAGAAGTATTGCTTTGACTATCAATAATTAGTTATGCCTACGTTTGTACTTTTCCTGCAACAAAAGAGACTACAGAGAAGATATCCCCTCATGTTTAGGTATATACAATTCGCTGTGAAAGCCCCATTATCTCGACTGAACAAAAGAGCTTGGAATCTGAGAACCCGCTGTTAGAGTCTCAATTCCAACATACCATAGGATAAAAGCTACACAATAGCTAATGTTTGTGGACTGTTTTATGAGATGGTGAGGTCAAAAATAAAACAGATGCATATTTTCGCATTATGTACAGATCTGAAAATGCGTGAGAATTCGAAGTAAATGCCTGTTTGTAAATAGTTTAATGTTTAGTAGTTGGTAGTATTACTATATCATACATGATATTTCCGTTGCGATATTGGTGTTACTTTTATCGTTGGAAATCTTATTCGCAAATTTTCTTTTTGTGAGGATGTTGATTTTCTTCTGTGAAGGAAGAGTTCTGAGCTCATTTGTCCATGCAGTCAAAAAGGTTGCAAGGGACAAGTAAAGACTGGTTAAAAAGTATAAGCTTTTCAGATCTGCTATTTTTCCTCTTTATGTACACTGTAGATATATCTTAAGCGTTTCTGGTTCTTCAATCTTATTATTAAAACAAATTATTGAATCGTTACCAAGTTATAAAGTTACAAAAATGAATACATAATAATTATTATTGCACGCGCTCATCCCGATTACTGACGATAAAATGAATTTATACAAAACAGAATAGTTATCACAAGAAGCTTTATATCCTACGCCTGAGCCAAAACAAATCAAGAAAATGCGATGGTTATCTAATCCTGAAAATTAAATAATGAAATTTCTAGAAAACATATCACTATTTTATTGATCGAGGTCTGTAGTTTAGCATACATCTTACCTCAACGCAGAAGTAATACAACATAGATATATCTGTTCCCAGCCTTTTCTTCCATTTTGGTTGCTTAGTTACGTACTCACATCATGAGAAATCAGACAATCCTGAGTCACTTTGCAATCAAACTAACGTCATTGTCTATCCATATAAAAATAAACATCAAAATGTATGGTGTGTTACACCAGAGACTGACTTTGTTGTAGGATATATCCCTCGACATCTCTGTCTTTCATGGTGGACGCCAACTACATGTGAAAGTTACCAAGCAGCAGATCGATGCAGGGATGATAATGTCATTGTCTATTCATAAAAATGACGTCAAATACGTCACACTATAGTATGACGTTGTCTCCGAAATTGCACACAATCACATTTTAATGTAAAATCGATGGAATTAACTCATCACAAGACAGACACCCACTCAACCTGCTTCATGCTTTTCTGAAATATAAACAAGAAGCATGGCAGTGATACACGTATTTGACATTAGCATAGCGAGTTTTTCCATAACAGCCCACACATCACTGTAAGTAGAAAAATAGAACCAACGTTAGTTTTAATGGCATTGATATTTAATACCACAACCGTAATTCCTTTGCTATTTGCTAGTATAACATTAACTTAAGCTGATCTAAATTGACAATGTGATTTTTTTTCTTTGCAGTATCATTTCACTTCATCTTCTTTACGTGATAACACTTTTAAAGGTTACTTGCTATGCACTAATTATTTGGGTCGATAACTCTTTTATTTCTCTTTCAAGATCAATTCATTGTGAAAGAGTTTGTCCATCGTTTAAGGAAAAACAGAAGCAATAAACTATCCGTTGGCTTTTTGTTGTTGTTGTTGTTGTTGTTGTTGTTGTTGTTGTTGTTGTTGTTGTTGTTGTTGTTGTTGTTATTGTTGTTATTGTTATTTATTTTGTTATAACGAGTAACATTCCACGATTGGGCAATGAAGTTACTTGAAGGTCCGAATCAACATAAAAATGACATTTGAAATAACATAAGCAGTGTTACTTGATGAAGAAATTTCAAACTTCTAAAGCAGTTACAACCGCACTTCTCAATAATGATCTTCTAATCGCTATGATTTTTTCGTATAATCAAGAGGGGCATTGTTACAGCTCTTCGGCGTGTTTAGGGAAAATCAAGAAAGTAATTACCCAACAGCGTCATAGGTGATTTGGTTGTTATAAGAATCAAAACATTAAACACTTGTCTCTCATCAGTTTTATTCCAATAAGGTTTCCTGGCGAATACTATGCGGACACGCCGGTGATAACTGGGACTCAAACCTTGAATCTCTTGCTCGTCAAGCAAACGCACAATCATCTGGAGCCCTAAAGACCTTAAAATAAAGCCGAAAGAGCTAGAACTGGTGATACCGGAGTTCAAAATGTGATGGTTCTGAGATCATCGTTGTAGTTTTTTTTTCAATTTTTTGAGATATGCTGTTTCACTGTACTTAGTTAAATTATTTTTAAAATCACTTCTATGTAAATTATAGAAAAATGGAAAAAACGTTAGCCCATATTTTCCGGACGAGAAATACAGACGGACAGAGAAATAGACATGCGTGACGGAATAAGAGACTTGTATTTGTTACTGCCCAACCACTATAGAAAAAAAAGCTGGTCAAGATAATTATTTTCGGTGGGTAGGAGTAAACATTATTTTCTTGATCACAGGCACAGATTGGTGATTTAAAGTACAGCTCAGAACTGGTCATAGACAGTCGCGCGTCCCAGTATTTTGTGTGTGACATTTGGGCACCCTTCTCGACCCTTGATGTGAGCTCTTTATATTTATGCCTGTCGCTTTCGTGTGTCATTTGAGCTTAAAATTTTCATAAAATAGGCATGGAGGGAATCATACTTTTAAACAATGCCCATTTTTTTAATATTCACTGACAGATGGGGAAGATCAACTCGATGTTACATTTCTTAGTAACAGCGTCTTTATCAATCATGGACGTTACCTTTTACACCATATACTTATTTTCACTAGATCTAGTAATCTTCTGACAGGGAGGGACAATTTTAGTTCTAAGAAAATCTCACTCCCTATTAAATCAAACTGCTCAATTTTGCGCTCCAATTATCTCCAGAGTCTAACACTTCGGCAAACTTGAGACGGGTGCGACCGATATGACAATCATTTAATTTTTGCACACCATGAATCACATTTCGATCCATGAACGATGCACTGATTCACCCTCAAACTAATTGCAGCACAATGTGAATAGTCTCGATATTGTGGAAAAAATAAAAAGGTTAGGTTCAGAACTTGGTTGTACAAATAAATAGATACTGATTAGTTCGGTACCTGTAGAATGTGACCGAATGACAGTAAAACCTTTGGTGAATATCGCTCTATCTTTAGGTGGCAGCACGCCAAATTGACAGACATTAGTCTTGAAAATCGTCCGCAGCATGGCCTATTTAAAGAAAAAGGACATTAACAAACAACAAACCGAACCAAACTGACCAATAGACACATTTTGGTTAGTTTATGAGAAATTTACAACTTAAAAAAACAAAACAAAGAGATACTTCTTGTCTTTGAAAAAAGCAGGTGATGACTCCATGTCAGGTTAGTGCTTTGGACTGAGGACAGAAGGTCCGCATATTTAGCCCAACTTATGCCCTGTCTCCGTACAGAATTTTCGGGAAATTTAATCTAAGTCAGTTTTTTACAATTAAAACGCCGCTGCATAGAACGCCCATGCCTGTTACAAACCTAGGAGACATATAATTTGAAGAGAGCTAACCTGTCCATTGCCTAAAAGGTTTTCAGGTGTTATTATATCTCTAACCAATCAAGTGTTACGTAAGAATCAATCCAGTTGTTAGCAATATCACGCACAGCTTAATGCCAACTTGGAAGAAATTGCAAGTTCTTCTAGTTGATTTTGTTTCTTTAGCCTAGAAAGGAGTCTGTGTAAATATGCTCCAAAGGAGATTACACTGGTGTTGAATTTTTCCCAAAAGGTTTCTACACCTCGTGTGTTTTTGTTTGTGTGCGTGTATATTTGTTTAGTTTTCCTTTATTTGTCTCAAAATCTATTTATCCATCTCTAGCAATTTTATTATCTTCTTTTTATCTTCTACACACCTACCAACCCATCCCCTTCTCCATTGACCTTTACTTTTGAAACCACTGTCGTTGCCCCTCTTTGCTTTATTTTAGATCCCATTGATTTCCGCTTAATGGCTATTTGCATGTTTTTTCCTCACAAGTACCGAGCCCCTATTTTTATACCTATATGTCAGCATGTCCCTGTCTGTCTGTCTGTTTGTCTCTATCGAACTGTATATTCACCTTCCTAGCTAAGTATATGTTTATATAGTTATCTATTTATCTATCTTTCTATTATTTATGTAACTACCTTTCATTTTTTCTGTGGCGACTAACTGGGTGATGGCGATTTCACAGCACCGGATTTTCTAATACAATGTAATTGGTGGTCCCTGCATGACTGTGTCTGTGTAAGGCAGCCGAGCACTGTGGATGTTTCTCACTATTTTGTACTTCTGCAGGGATGTTGAGATTTTTGGTGGTAGATAGATCGTTACTTAATTGCTGTGAAATGTGTTAAATGCTCATGGAGAGGAATCAAAGACTATGGACAAACGGAAGAGAAATAAAAAGGGGCAGACAGACAGAGATAGAGAGAGAGAAAGAGAGACAGACATACATATAGAGACAGAGACAGAAAGAGACATATACATAAAAAGAAAGAGAAACAGAGATGGAAGAAGAAGAGGGATGGGTGCGTGAAAAAATGGGTGTTTGAATAAAGGCGTGTTTGAATAAAAATCAATGTTTGTTTGGATACGCGCTCAGCCACGATACAATTCTCTGAAATCAATTATTATTATTTAATTATCCTCACCAAACTATATTTCTAAACTCAATATTCTGTTTGATAACGCCGAATCTGATTATGAGATAAATACAAAGAATGAAATGACATCAGTAAGTTTTTGCCCGATAAAAAATACATGTTAAAAATTACCAAGCCCTTTCTCATCTCGTTGTTATCATACAGATATACTGGCGCGTGATGTGCTCTCATATCAAGCTGATGTTTGACATTTCTTAAGGCAGCACACACATACACACGACACACGTATCGACTAATATTATTATTTTTTTTTAAGTGTCACGGATCATTTGGGCTACATTTTTACGGTTAATGAACACGATGATAGATTATGATAGTGTGGCAATCCTGGGATATCAGGGGCGAAATATTAAAGCTATCATATATTTATGAAAAGCAATATAGCTCATTTGCTTCCCTCATCCATAATGTGCGATATTTTCTCTGATAGCAGTAATGTTGTGGTGCGTTGATTTTTTTGGTCGTTATTAGCGTTAGGTTCATCGAGACTATTGATAAATTCCAGAGCTAATGAAGGCATAAATGACGATGGTTATGTTGCTGATGACTATCAAAATTATAACTGTGAGAGATCTTGATAGATTTTTATGTTAAGGAACTTAATAAGGTTGAGATAATGATTGTGATGAAATAGCCGAATGAAGTATATAGTAGGTACTGATTTTTTAAAGTCCCTTTAGTGTGATATTAGCTCGTAAGCATTTATAAACGATGTTGAATACGTTTAATGCCACTAAAGAAAGATTATCATGACATAAAATTCGATAAAGCATTATTTTTTTTAACTGTGTATCTAGGCTAACTCAGATTTATCTAATTTGATATAGTCAATGTCTTGAATGTGGGGATACTGCAGATGCAGAGATGGTAATTGTTGTCGTATCGTATGGCTACACCTCCATGTTTAGCATCTCTTTTGACTCCTTTGACTCAGATACACTGCCGCAGAACACCTGAACTGTATCATATCATCACAGAGATTATAAATGGTCAGTGGCTTATTGCAATAATATTTCATTAAAACTGTTTTGTAGATAAATAGTGCAATATTGATTTTTGCTCCGCTCTTTGCTTGTTAAAAAAATGGAATTCCTCTCTCTCTCTCTTCTCTCTCTCTCTCTCTCTCTCTCTCTCTCTCTTTTTCTCTTTCTCTCTCTCTTTTCTCTCTCTCTCCCTCTCTCTCTCTCTCTCTCTCTCTCTCTCTCTCTCTCTCTCTCTCTCTCTCTCTCTCTCTCT
>RQTK01000056.1:768725-787132 GCA_003991915.1 Elysia chlorotica | reverse complement strand
TCTCTCCCTCTCTCTCTCTCTCTCTCTCTCTCTCTCTCTCTCTCTCTCTCTCTCTCTCTCTCTGATAATATTAATTTTTATCAACATTCAAGTTCTTCAGCACATTTACTTAAAAACGCATTGGAAAACTACAGTCTAAAACCAGACATGTAATATGTATCGATCTAGATGAAAGAGTAAGGCGGGCTATTATTAGCCATTATCCCGCTATCGTGTCAGGCTTGGGGTGCTTGAGGAGTGGGTGAGTTCCTTTCCGGATGTTCAACGTCAGCGACAAGGCTATATTGTGGACATGTCCTAAGACGAACGTCTGAGAATTTTACATGTTGACACACTGGGGCAGTTCGGGGATACCAGGACTCGTGTCTCAGCCGGTCATACTATACTCACACCGACCCAATCAGTAGGGTATGAAATTGGACAAATAAACTTTGTCCGATCGTGCGTCTCGAAACGGGGATCTCCTGTTTGAAAGATTTCCGCTCTACCACCTCCACCAGTTCGCTCCTCGTGTTCCGGTGCAGGGTTTCTTAAGTATGACTTGCCATGTCTCATTTCATGATAAGGGTTCGTTGTTTTTTTTCCTTCATGCTTAATACTTTACATGTAACTTCAGTGACTAGGCTTCAGCAACCTTAGTTATTGTCGTAAATTATACTATATATAGTAAATAACCGATCGCTTTTGATACTGGAAATAACTGATTCTCCTGATATAATTTTAGACGGTAGATGGGATTTATTGTACGTGCATCAGACTGCTTGATCGATAGTGAACTATGATAACCATCTAAATGCACCTGGTTCTGTGGCGGTTCTTATAAATTATGAAGGTAAGTTTTTAGAAAATATAAAAGCGCTTACCAGTCGCACGCAGCCTAAAGCGGATATAACATGTTAAGATCTAAAAGAGACAGACAGAAAAAGTTCAATGGGTTTGTGTGAGGGTGAACAACAAGGGATTGAGAGACAAAAGGGGAAAGGAAGAAAGATAAAGAGATAGAGAGAGAGAGACAGAGAGAGAGAGAGAGAGAGAGAGAGAGAGAGAGAGAGAGAGAGAGAGAGAGAGAGAGAGAGAGAGAGAGAGAGAAGAGAGAGAGAGAGAGAGAGAGAGAGAGAGAGAGAGAGAGAGAGAGAGAAAACACGCATGTCGGGCTATTACCAGTCATCATCCTCACTAGAGTGCCAAGAGTTGAGGTTCAGGCAGGCGCTGCCAACTCAACAAGTCATTATGGTGCATATATTTAAATGGAATTTATTAATATTTTGAGACAACAAAGTTTCCCGAGGAATAATGATAATGCGACGAGTTATTATCACAGTAATATAATTAAAAGTTCGAAGTAAAAGATTGTTTCCTGTAGTGTTTTAAGGAAAAAAAATAGCTGTTTTTAAAACCATATTTGGCAGGACTATATGCCAGAATTAAACTGTAAAATAATTTCAAATAGAGTTATTTGAGGCAGTTGCTTTTAATTTTTTAAGAACAATGTGCGTTAAAATATTCCAGGTATTCATAGAGATAGCAAGGTAGATAGTGAAGAAGGAAAGGATGAGAGAAGTACGAAGGGAGAGAGAAAGAGAACAGATCAAGAGCAAGGCAGACAGAGAGAAGACATTCACGTAGATAGAGACAAAGACAGACATAAGACAGAGGTGAAGGAAGAAATGGGTAGGGAATAAAAGAGAGAAAAGAGCGAGATTAAGATAGAGAGAGACAGAGAGAGACAAAGTGACACAGAGGTAGATTGAGAGATAGATAGAAGGAGAGGGAAATAAACCCAGATTAAACCAATTATTTGTCACATTAAGGGCTAATCGAAGTATGACACAATTTAGCATCAGACCATAACATGGTTACTAAAACAGACTGGATTTTTATTCCGGTTACCTGCTTTGTGTGTGTGTGTGTGTGTGTGTTGTTGGGGGGAGGGGGTTGTTTGTTTGATGTTGTTTTTGTTTTTTTGTTTTTGGGTGGGGGCGTTGTTTTGTTGTTTGTTATTGTTTTTTGTTTTATTGTTGGAGATGGGTTCTATATATAGAGATACAAACATTCTTTTTCGGGTACTCGTAATATGTCAGCCCACTTCTACACCATTGTGGTCTTTCTCTCTCTCCTCCTTCCTCTCACTCCATCTCTTTTCAAAACCCTATTCTTCCTCCATAAATCTAATTTCTTAGAAGACCTTGGCGGTAAATTAAGTTCTCTGATTATTTGCATTCATCTCAAACTCTTTTTGACTTGTCGTCTAGTCTTTAACAGGGCTTATTAAATTAGACTCTACTCTACTCTACTCTCTCTCTCTCTCTCTCTCTCTCTCTCTCTCTCTCTCTTTCTCTCTATCCCCTCTACTCTTTTGACTCTCTCATAATCTCTTTATTTTTGTCTCCCCTAAAGTCTGAACGTGCTCTCATTCTCTCCCTCCCCCCCTCTCTCTCTCTCTCTCTCTCTCTCTCTCTCTCTCTCTCTCTCTCTCTTTCTCTCTCTCTCTCTCTCTCTCTCTCTCTCTCTCTCTCTCTCTCTCTCTCCCTCTCTCTCATTCTTTCTCTCACTCTTTTTGTCTCTCTTTCCATCTCTCTCCAGACAAACTATCAAAGGACCGAAAGGGAAAGTTTGTTTCTTTAAATCACCAATCCACAAGGTTACTGGCTTATATGCCTGTGTCCATTTACCGCAAATAGTCATACTATTTCGATCAAAAACTAAATTGGACACAGCGAGCTTTACAAGGATGCCAAAATCAATCGATCTACCTTACTGCCTTGCATCCATGATTCAATATGAGTCCAAAACGACCTGTCCTATTAACTACTGCGGTTTTTGGAACACACCTACACAGACAAAAACATAACTTATCTCGGCTTACTCGCTGAGCAAGATTTCTAAAAATAAAAAGACAAGATACTTAACTGAAAGAAGTAAAAACGTTTTTGGCATGCCAACAGTAACACTAATTGTTTCTATTAATATTATTAACATACTTATTCTTTTAGCAAGTAATGGCGATTTGAAAGTACATGTACATTGTATTTTTTTAGCCTACGCAATCAGCCCACGAAGCCACAAAGTAAACTCTCTCAATAGAGTGTGCACTATTTCAGGAGTCTTTTTTAATGCATAATCATCGGTCTATGTATCGTTCTATTGTTTTGAATTGAGCGGTGCGCACTCCACCATGCGTAAATGCTTTAAAATATAACCATGTAATAGTTCTATTTTCGGAAGCCGAATTCCCGATCCGATTGTTCTTCTATTTACCTTCATCTTGGTAACTCATTCTGCATCGACCTCCTCCCCAATTCTTCATTCTAACATTGTCCACATTGTCCTCTGGTTTGTCCCTCCCCCCTACCTCTCCCCATCCCGACTTTATTGTTTTCATTTTCCCCATTGCTTCGTATACTCAACTTTACCGCCTTATTTTTTATTTTTATTTTGTTTGTTTGTTTGTTTTATTCTAGGTCCTTTTTTACGCCCGTATTTCTTTTTATTTCCTTTATTCTTCTTTCCTTCGTGAATCAATTTTACTCTTCTTATTCTTATTTTTTTCTTCTCTGTTTAATCGCACCCCGTATTCCTTTTATGTTATTTTGTTCTAATTTCCTCTTTGGTTCTGTTTTTATCCCCGTGTTACTTTTTTCTTCTTAATCTTATTTTTTTTTTCATCGTAGTTTTCATCACACTTTACTTCACTTCTCCTTGTTATTTTGCCTTTTTTTTTTACATTTTCCTCTTGCTTTCAGTTTATAGCCGTGTTCTTTTTTTTTTTCATTCATTTCAATTTCCTTATCCGTTTCATTCATTTCCATTTCCTTATCCGTTTCAAATTGCCCCCTTAGTATTTACATTTTCTTCTACGAACCCCTTTTCCGTGCTTCTTTTATTCTTTTTTTATTTCTATTCACCGCTCCGTTCCATTTTACCCCGCATTCCTTTTATTTTTCTTTATTTCTTTTTACTTCACTGTTTTATTTTATCTTTCGTATTTCTTTTTCCGTTATTTTCTATTCCTCTCTCCGTCCCACTTTACCCCGCATTCCTTTTATTTTTCTTTATTTCTATTCCCTTCACCCCGTTATTTTTACCCCCGTCTAACTTCCTGTCTGAGTGCACGTATTGTCTCCGAGAAGCCACAGGGAAGCCAAACTGAAGCCGTAATAGAAGCCGTAACACGGACAATGCGGAGCTCTTGCGTCGCTGGAGACACGAGGAGTCTGCTTCTATTCATCTGTCAATAGGGGTTAACAATTATTACCTGGCTTCTTCCAACACTGTCTCAATTGCCGATTTGTCTGTCTGACCCATTACAGTCCGATGCGGGACTTATGAAAAAGGCGGTGGATTGGGTACTTCCGTTTCTGGAATTGATCTTTTCAGTATCTTTATTTTTTTCTTCTAGTATTTCTGGAAATGTTACCTCTTTGACCCCTCTCTCTCTCTCTCTCTCTCTCTCTTCTATCTATCTATCTATATATCTATCTATCTATCTATCTATCTATCTATCCATCTATCTATCTATCTATCTAACCATATATTTATCTCGCACTACGTCTCTCTAAAACACATCATCTCTCGCTCTTTTTATCGTTTGTGTCTCGAATAGTTTCATATTCATAGGTGTTTTTCCCGCATTTCTAATACTAAGCCTAAACTGACCTAATAATAGTGACGAAAAAACGATTTGTGAACAGCAAGAAAAACGTGCATCATCTTTTTTCATTCCCTCTCATAGTCTTACACTTTCAGTCAAAAGAGACGATAAAAAATCTAAACCAAGTAGTCCCTGTAATTTTCCCTCAGTGTAATAAAAGTGTGAGCAGACCGGCAATTACTACTCACTCTAGGAAAGAGAAGGACGGAGTTTGGCACAAATAGTAGAACGTTGGTACCCGCAACGAGGAGTCCCCGTTTCGAACCCGACGGTTGGACACAAAATGTATTTGTTTAATTTTGTCTTCAACTGGTTGACTAGGTGTCCGTATAACTGACCAGTACTGGAGTAAAGGTATTCTTGTACTATCTCCATCTAGTATCACATAAAATCGTGAGACGTTAGTTTTGGGTCCCGTATACAATATAGCCTATATAGTGCTAATGTTGGACGTTAGGTAACCAACTCGGCTCAATGTTGAAAGGGAAAGCTGCCCAGTTTGAGAGGACATCCCTGGCGCCCAGAGAGCTGCGGCCGCCACTTTAAACTAATAGACCATAGACCAATTATGGAGATTCATGCATGGGTCGCAACCTTGCAAGGGGTGTGTGTGTGTCTCTCTCTCTCTCTCTCTCTCTCTCTCTCTCTCTCTCTCTCTCTCTCTCTCTCTCTCTCTCTCTCTCTCGCTCGCTCGCTCTCTCCCTCAATATACTACTCCCTCGACATTTCTATTCTGGCTGTCTATCTCTCTCTTTATCTCGCCCCAATTTTATCTTTCTTATTATCTGTTATATCGATCTTACTCTCTTTATTACTTTCTAACACTCTCTATCTCTCTCTCTCTCTCTCTCTCTCTCTCTCTCCACCTTTCTTCATATCTTTTTCGCTATATTTCTTTCTATTCCCGTCTTTTGTTTTCTAGCTTTCTCTCTACATCTTTGCGGCCCTCAAACCTCTGTTTCTCTATCTGTCTGTATGTCTGTCTCTGTCTCTGTCTCTATTATATCTTTATATCTTTTTGCACTATCTCCCCTATTTAATTTAAATCAGGTTTCAAAAGCTTAATAGCCAGATGGTGAGCCATGCTGGGATATAGCCTGGTTATCTTGGTAGAGTGTATCACAGAGTCTCAGGTTCAAACCCCAATAAGGCGTCTTGTCCCTTTACATATTATATCGGTGTGAGTGCTATGCAACAGAATCATACTCCTCCGGCTTCGACTCTGTGGGACAGCACGTACATTTCTCTCTTTTTCTCGCCCCAATTTTATCTTTCTTAGTATCTGTCACATTGATCTTACTCTCTTTATTGCTTTCTAACACTCTCTCTCTCTCTCTCTCTCTGTCTCTCTGTCTCGCTCTCTCTCTCTTTAGGTGCCAGACTTCGGTCTTACCGTCGAGATCGCGTATATATTGACGAAGGACTTTAAAAATGAAAAAATAAAAAAACAAACCAAGGGGTTGCACCAAACGAAGTATTTGGTGTTTGTTTGTTCTTTTAATACCCAAAGAACAAAAAAAAAGTTCGTTCTCTGTCTCTTTATATTTTGCTTTTAAATCGAAGAACGCACGTATGCCAAGATTAATTTCGTTATAGCGATAATGGCTAAATGTTTGAGTGCATGGTAAAAGTACAGCGAAATAAAAATATACTTCATACGTAAGGTTTATGTTGTTGGTGTGCGTTTTCTAAAACTCAGTTTTTGCAGTACCAATTTCATTAGAATGGGCGGTTTCATTACAAAAAAGCCATCGATGTCTGAAGAGGCTTTGGTAAACAATCGAAGACATCTCGCCTTCACGGATACACCATAGGGGTATTAATGGCTGCCAGTTCAGCCGGCAAGTTGACAGTTAGGACGTGTTTAAATTGAGCCAGATAGCAAAACGTCTAGGCTCAATTAAAACAAAGTCAAACACTCCTGAATGAAGGCATAGGAATACGCTGTGTAAAGTTGGGTTTAAAAGATTGTATTCTACGTTTCGTATATTTAAAGTAAAAGAATTTTGAAAAAAATTTTTACTGTGGCATACATTTTGATCCCCAGAATGGGAAGAATGACCACATACTTAAAGAGAGAGAGAGAGAGAGAGAGAGAGAGAGAGAAAGAAGGGGGGGGGGAAGAGAAGCATACAGAGCGACAGACATAGAAAGATAGAATAGAGAAAAATAGAGAAACAAAGAGAGATAGAAACAGAGTAAGAGACACAGAGTTAGAGAGTCAGAAAGATAGAGAAAGCGAAAGAGGGACAGAGACAGAGAGAGTGAGAGACAGAGTGTAGAGAGAGAGAGAGAGAGAGAGAGAGAGAGAGAGAGATACATCAAGACAGATCTTTGCGATATCCAAATAATTATGTTAAGGCTAAAGATTATCAAAGAAAAAATTAATACAAAGACATTTGTGTGGTTATTGAAGAGCTGTAATCTGCCATCATTCACTCTAACAGATTTAATACCTCGTTGAAAAATTCGTGCCATATAAACAGCGTAGCAAAGATTATAATCTGGTTTGATCAGAGATTATATACTCGATTATTCCTTTTTAAGATTTCATTCAAGTCTGAGATTTCCTCTCGACGGCCGATAATCTTTAACAGATGATCGATTGAAGAGGATTAAAGAAAAACCAGAAATTGACGAAAATGAACCAGTGTATTGCGTTTTACAGAAGATTATGAAATTGTATTGCTTACATTTGAAAAGACCGAAATGAGGTATTAAAATATAACAAAGATTGTAAACGACTCGTGTAATCTTCAGTCCGTATTTATTGTGGGTGCTGAGGGGCATTTGCTGATTGAATGGTGTCAAAAGTACTTCTGCCCTTATATCTAAGTCTAGTTTAGCCATCAACCCTTTCACCTACACATCTCCGGTATACCGGAAATCTCAAAACATGATTATAGATTATTACGATTGGTACACTTTTAATGTCTTTCCATTTTGCTTTATAAACGATTGAATTGTTTAATGTAGTTGGGTATTACTGTTTACTTTTCCTCAACATTAACCAATAAAGTATATCCGTTCTTATCGTATCTTATCTTCCAAGATGTATAAAATTATCACGTCTAACAAGTTACTATAAATCTTTCCGTCATGCCAATCCGATGCTGAGCACTCACTTCGACCACTTTTTGTTGAGATGAGTAACACTCCAGTCGTTAGGCACTGACCAGCGCAAAATTATTACACTTTATTTCATTACACACTTTGCGGTTCTTAGGACGATAGCAGATGACATTATCACGCCATATGACATATTGTTTTCTGCTAGTTCATTCGCTCCTTTTAGTCTAGCATAGAGATATGATCGTGCGCCGGTACAGATTCCTTTACACATCGCCTTTGTAGTCGGTAAAGGACCTTCCTCTCGCAAGATCTCTTCTGCCGGTATCTTCCCCGTGTGCAATTCACTACAGGCGCATCGTGTATTGGCATGCCCAGATCTTAGAGTGCAATTCCTACAGGTTTCTTTAACATTCCTAAACCCGCCGTCTACTCCGCATTGTGAGCTGAAGTCCACGCCTTCTAGCAAAGACATCCACGTACATTTGGCTGACTTATTTCTCTATAGTGTTTAACGTTTCCTCTAAGGACTCCTATACGTCTGACAATTGTGTGTTGCCACACACGAGACCGGGCGGGGATATCATGACTCCTGTCACAGCCAGTCGCATTATACTGACACCGATCCAACCAGTTACAGGGGACGAATATCGGACAAATAAATCTGCCCATCGTGGATTAGATCCGCGGACCTCCTGATCTGAAGACCAACGCTCTACCGCATGAGCCAGTTGGCCACCCGGCTGACATTATATGCGCACTGTGGGCTAATATATCAGTTGAGGCTGTCACTATTGAGGGGCGAACTAGCGCAAAGGGTAGACCGCTGCAGATCCCTTTTTGGTCCCCGTTTCGAAACACACCATCTCGTCCCGTACAGGTCCATTGGGTCGGTGTCAGTAAAGTGTGACAGAAGTCCAGGTCTACCCGCAATGTATCTGTCTAGAAGTATGCAAAAGTGTCAGATGTTAACGTTGGTGTCCATCCACAATATAGCCTGTATAGTGTTAAAGATGGGTGTTAAGCATCCAACTCTCTCTCTCTCTCTCTCTCTCTCTCTCTCTCTCTCTCTCTCTCTCTCTCTCTCTCTCTCTCTCTCTCTCTCTGCTTCTTTCTCTCTCTGTCTCTCTCTCTCTCTCTCTCTCTCTCTCTCTTTCTTTCTCTCTATCCCTCTCTCTGTTTCTCTCTCTGTTTTGTCTCTCTGCTTGTTTTTTGTCTCTCTGTCTCTCTCTCTCTCTCTCTCTCTCTCTCTCTCTCTCTCTCTCTCTCTCTCTCTCTCTCTCTCTCTCTCTCTCTCTCTCTCTCTCCCCCTTCTACCAGGTTGATTAAATAATGATTGAAAATGTGGTTAAATAATTTACATATTTTTGTAGAGCAGCGCAATTTACATCTGTGTTAATCATACCTGTCCATTTTGTGGTCTAGTTGCTGATGTTAAAATGAACGTTAAAAAAGCAATAATCCTACCAAATCTAGTTTAATGTTGGTTGATTGATGAATTATGTACATTGTTATAAGCTGAGTAAACGATAAAATCTGTCATTTGCATTGTCTGATGAGACTGTTTATTGATTGATGTATTCAGCAAGGTACAATGTAATCTATCTTGGCCACTTAATGAATGATTGATGAAGATTGTGCGAATGTTTTTTTTAAACCATGAACCACAATATGCCTTCATTGGTAATGCTCATTGATTGATTGTTTCATATAAACATTACATTATCTTAACGTCCATTTTGACCGATTTTTTTCCCGAACAGAACAAAGTAGTCCATCATATCTTTTGAGATTCATCTACTTAAGATTTATTGATTGATGTGTCAGGCGCATCCGCTATAAGCGCCGAAAAAAAAATTGAATGATTGTGCACGAAGGAACAAGGCGACCCCAAGACAATCGTGTCGGCTTTTCTAGCAATCTCACTCCACGCAGGAGAAGAATTGATCCCTCACGCTGAAGATTTATACAATGACGTCACGTTTTAGAGCATTTTGGCTCTTTATTGACGTTATATTGGCATTATTGCACGTTGTAGTTTGACAGTGCCCTGTCAATTTTGTGCCTTTTCACTTTAAACAAATATTTAATGAGTTAAAAAAGCACTAAAACATTATTGATGGAATTTCTTGCCGGTAAAATAACATTTTGGTTGAAAAAAAAAATCAATTAAAGGTCGATTTTTTAATCATATGTATTCTAAATCTAAGTTTGGTTTACATTGTTCCAATATATATAACGTACATTTTTTTTATCAAAAAGATTCAGTAAATTGTAACTGTTCATGTTGCTGGGTATTAAAGACGTATTGAAACAACAGTATCGTTAACGTTTTTGTGCAATACGTTATTTTTTTTATAATAGTGATGATGGTGTTGTTGTTGTGTTGTGTTTTATTGTTACTGTCATCACTAACATTGTTCTGGGCGTTATTCAGTCAAAAATATTTTTTTAAATATCCAGTGTTTTTTTTTCTTTCTTTTAAATTGCTTTTTTATTAATTTTTTTCAAACTATTTTACAGCGTTTGTTTCAGGTTGACTTGGATGCAGTGTATAACGAGGCTGCGAGTTACAAATTGATTAGCACTACAAAATAAAATCATCCTCTCTTAACATCAGAATTATCTTCTTTTGTGTCCTACTTTTGTCATTTAAATATTCTAACACTGTTGTAATCATTATTCTTTGTCTGGATCAAATTGGCTTTGGCATAAAACCATATTAATTAGCTATATCTTGTCACAATAATTTATCAAGCCACTATTGCATTGGAAAGTAGCTTCTTTAAAGTGCTTTTCAGTGACATTTCGCTTTCCCCTGTCATTTCAGACTGAACAAGTTGGGCAGAATGTTTAGATTTCTCAGATTATAATGTTTTATTTGGGACGTAACAAGCGGTCGTGGCTGTTTTTATAATCATACTAAAGCAGACAAATTTTCTGCTATACAGTTTTTCATGGCGACGGACTTTAATAAATTTCGATTTCTTTTTTAAATAAAAACATTGCGTTTTGATTTTAAATACCTTATGCTTACCTAATTATTTAAATAGAATCCAATGCAAAAAAAATCCTAGTCATTGGAACTCCTAATTAAAATAATTATAATGACACTTGCACGTTTATGTGCTAATTTGCCTATCGTTCATAATATTCAATGCTCTCCTTAAGTTGACTATCTGTATTAATCTATAGATATCGCCGAACCTTTATAGAAATATTGTGTAGTTTAGAACTCTTAGGAAGTTTCAAAACCATTTCTATGATTAAATCTCTCCTGCGTCTTAAAAACAGTTATAGAAAACCCACCGCTACCATGTTAAGGAATATTTTAGTGTGTCATGTTTTTTTTGTTTGTTTTTTTTGTTTTTGTTTTTTCCGCTGCAAACCGCCAATAAAAGCTGAGGTTATTTTTGCTATACGTAATCGTCAAGCAGTATAGGCAGGGAAACCAGCAGGATATCCGACATTGATTCGGGGATTGGCTCAGGAAGCAACGTCTCACTATCAGATAAGCTAACCACAGGAAGAAAAATCGGCATATCATTGATGCAAAATAGCTATGTCGGTAAAGCTCGCGGTTCCTAACCAGAGATCCCAAGTTCGAATCCCAATCAAGATACCTTGCTCCCTTCTGGGATCGGTTTCAGTATATATTTGTGAATGAGTCCTGATATTTCCACGTACGGTTGTCTTTGCATGGCAGCACCTAAAAATAGTCAAACATTTATCTTGACATCCGTCCACGACATAGTCTAGTTTAAAATCATGGAATAAAAAAAAAAAACAGCAATGTACAAAAACAACTTATTATGAGGAAAACTTATTTCTAGCGCTTTTTTGATACTTAATATTGATTGTTAGTGATGATGTGACGTTTCTTTTTTCTTTAGTGAACAAACATCTCTTGTATAATTTTGTTGCTGATCCACAATATACTAATGGTTAGAACCTTATACCAAAGAAAAACTCTCAGCCTTGATTCTCCAGCCCGCGTAAGTGATTTGTATAGCATCATCTTTATACCCCTAAGACCAGAATTGTCCCTAATGTCTGAGATACAATACCACCATAAGTCCCTCTATATTCCCAGCGGCATATCTCTATTACAGTTCTTTAAGCTACTACATATACCAGACACATGTATTGGAGAAACATGAAAACGTCCTATAAAACTTATTAAAAGAGTACGATATTCACTAATGTTCCGATAGATTTCTTGCTGCCAAATATTGATAGAAGAGTTATATTTTTCCTTATGGCCTTATAGTTTTCTTACTACTACACATTATTTTTAGAAGAGTCCTATTTTTACTATTGGGGAAACCCGAATCTATTCCTCCTGAGTAGAGAGAAAATGACTGTGTATCTCATCAAATCGTAACCTCAGTTGTATAAGTGCCCTATCTACTTTCTTAAATAGTTTAAATCTCTTGTATCTTAGAAATAATATAAAACATTATACATTTAAGGTGACCAAATAAGTTCTGCCCCATAATGTACTGTGCTTATCCGCCCTATTTTTTGCTTCTCAAACTACTTCTCAATTTAACACTACATATTAAATCATGTTATATCGTACTGTCTTAACTTTAAATCAGTGCAGGTTAAACGTCCACAAACTATGTCTGTTATTCTTTGAATGTGAGTATTCCGACAATATAGGAGAGATAATGCTCTATCAAAAATCAACTCTTTATTGCCTGAAACAGAAAATCCAAGTTTATACAATATTATTGTGAAGTGGTACAATGTCTATTTTTTT
Source organism: Elysia chlorotica (assembly GCA_003991915.1). Taxonomy (NCBI): domain Eukaryota; kingdom Metazoa; phylum Mollusca; class Gastropoda; family Plakobranchidae; genus Elysia; species Elysia chlorotica. The sequence goes on along the minus strand of RQTK01000056.1, from coordinate 774,647 downwards.
GGCTATTTTTACCTTTTTTAAATTAATAATTAGTCTATCTTCGACAGGCGAAGACTCTCGAACAAGGAGTGGTAAAATAACAGTCGAAATAATACACATCAAGCGAGACTATAATTTTTTTTTATGTCATTGCAATTTTAGTTTTTTGAAGACTGAAAACTCTCTTTTGCTTTGCTGATAACGCACATGGTGTACTCTCATAATTATATCAACAATTTTATCTGGATTTGAAAGGAAAATTTGCCTTGAGTATAATGCAACTGGAGACTAGATCTATATCAGTTTTGGCTACAACTGGTGCTAGGCAAATAAGTTCCTCATAGGATTCAATATTATGTATCAACTCGTAGGATTACATATTATTTATCAAAAGTATACAGACATTTGTCTTCTGTTTATTCATAACAACATAAGATTTTTAAAATAAATTATAATCCTTCATGGCAAATTAATTTGTTGTTACATTTGACGCATTTACCTAACGCTTAGATGTTCCAATCATAGGGTCTGATGCTACAGTACTCTATTTATTTATTCATTAATTTGTATATTTCATCAATGTGCAATCTACAACGTTTCCAAGTGCATTCATACTACTTTTTGAAAATGATACGACTAAAATTATCGCACTAAATTTTATGCGGTTTGTTGTTGTTGCTGTTGCTTTTGTTGTTGGTGTTGCTCTTGTTTTTTATTGTTGGTATTGCTGTTTTTGTTGTTGTTGTTGTTGTTGTTGTTGTTGTTGTTGTTGTTGTTGTTTTTGTTGTTGTTGTTGTTGTTGTTGTCGCATCTAGTGTTGTTATTGTTGTCGTAGTTGTAGTTGTTGTTGCTGTTGTTCTAGGGCGACAATAACGAATCCAACCTAGTTATATTTCACCGCTCTCTTAACCTCGCCACATGAAACGATAGCCAGTATTCTTACTACAAAAAGGAAAACCCCTCTTTTTTAGTTGTTGTTTTTTTATATAAGCGACACGGGTGTTCAATATCGATCTTTGCCAGTGGCATCAACCATTCACCTGCAACCACCCCCGCCCAGCCCCTCCGACCCATTTTGATCTGTGCGCCAAATCCACGGTGCAATTTTAGCAAGTGTGCCCTAAACATGGGCTAATATCCAGCAATTGAAACTTGCACTATGCAGAGTGTGCACTTCGAGCGTTCCGTTTAAAACAGCATAATTATAATAATGAAACGAACTCACTTAATAGCCACACACTTTATATACAGAGCTGTTAAATGTAGCACCATCAACCCTTTTTGGATAAAATATGGGAACTTCTTCTTCTTCTTCTTCTTCTTCTTCTTCTTCTTCTTCTTCTTCTTCTTCTTCTTCTTCTTCTTCTTCTTCTTCTTCTTCTTCTTCTTCTCATTAAATTATAAAAATGGAACTGACTATATTAATTTTCTTCCATTTTTTTCTTCTTCTTCTTCTTCTTCTTCTTCTTCTTCTTCTTCTTCTTCTTCTTCTTCTTCTTATGTTCCTCTTACTTCTCCCTCCTCTCTCTGTCTCTCTCTTCCTCTTTCTTTTCGCTCTCTCTCTCTCTCTCTCTCTGTCTCTCTCTCTGTCTCTCTCTCTCTTCTTCTCTCTCTTCCTTCTCTCTCTCTCTCTCTCTCTCTCTCTCTCTCTCTCTCTCTCTCTCTCTCTCTCTCTCTCTCTCTCTCACTATTTGGTCTCAGGGTTTTTAGACAGATGTATAGTGTCTACAAAACCTTATCGCTCGACCTTTCTGGCTGTAACTATGTAGCTGCATCTTGAAAGTTGCATAATTATGAGGTTCAAACACGCTGAGGTTATTTATAAAAATTAAATCCCTTCTGCTTTAAAATGTATGCATTAGAACGATAACCGATCTAGGGTGATGGAGTGGACGAACGGTTATAGTAAAAAAAAAAGAGGGGGGAAAGGTGGAGGTAAAAGGGTGAGAGATAAATGTACAGGCAACTAACAAGTATTTCAAGTTTCGAATTATTATGTATTTTACGACATGCAAACAAAAGTCTCCGGTAACCGAAATGGATGCTTTAACTGCATGGGCTTGGACTTCAAGAATGGAATAAGTAGCAAAAAGGATGAAATAATTAAGCAAAATAATTTTTAAAAGAAATCCTTTGCCATGCTTGTTGTAACATTAGTGTAGTTGTTGCGACCACATCAATATAAAATTGACGAGTTTCCGTGTAGCTTTCTATAATAAAAAGTAGAATTGTTTTTTTCCCACACCACCTTCTTTATGCAAAAGTTCCCACCGTCATTAAAATAATTATGAGGCATTGCATGCTGAAATCCAGTAAATGTTTTAGGGTTTGGAAAACTTAAAGAACGTTTATTCAACACGAAACCATATAATAATCATGTTTAGGTATTCATGTTTGTTTGTTGTTGTGTTTTTTTGTTTTTGTTTTGTTGTTTTATTGCCAGCTTTTGTTGTTTTTATATGGGCGGACGTAATATTCTTTTAGATATTGTAAAACGTGAAACTGAGGGTGCACATGCGCTGACAACATACAATTAGAACAAAATTGTTCCATCATGTTTGGATCACTATTAGACTATAATCAATTACCAGCTATTATGGGGTTTATTTGCCTAGAGTATATTGTAAGACACTAACTTCTAAAAAAAAAGGAAACTTTTTTGCGTTGAGGTAGGGTTTTCTATTGTCCTTTTATTGTGGTTGTTGTTGTTGTTGTTGTTGTTGTTGTTGTTGTTGTTGTTGTTGTTGTTGCTGTTGCTGTTGTTGTTGCTTATGCATTTCAAGCTACATGTTACTTAGTTTTGGAAACTTCGTGTTTCTGTTGGGTTTTTTTTTTAATTATTCGTTTAAGGAATCTTTCAGGATAAAAAAAAATATCTAGTTGTTCACATGGAATGTGGTTTCCCCAAGATCAACTCAGCTAAACACCATTGGTTCTATTCCAGGTTTTAGGTTAATGACAAAGTAATGGCGTCTACAGACAGTTGGGTATGCTAAATTAGAGATAATATATGGGGTTGGCGTACCATATGTTTCCATTAAAACAACCCTGCGCCAGTCTGAGGTTCACATGTAACTGCGTCTCTGTCCATTCTTTTATGTCGCCGTAGCACTTCCTGTTGGCTCGACTTTTCCCTCTTCTTTCGTCCTTTCTGTCTCTGAGAAGTGTTTGAGCGATGCTGTCATGCCTTGCTATGTGACCAAAGTAAGACAGTTTATGATCTATTATTTGTCTTTTAACACCGAGTGTTTCAAGACTTCTTCGATTGATATTTTGTTCTTATAACTCATTCCTGCTAGTAGTCAAATACCTACATGTCGAAAGCTTCTAGTCTTATAAGTGATTCTTTGTAGAGAGTCCACGTTGCATCGCCGTATAGCATTAAGGAAAATACATAATGCTCATAGTTTTAGTTCTCTTCGAATTTCTCTTGACATGAATAAGTCCTTTAGTTTCATAAACGTTAATTTTGCTTTGCCATTCTGGTCTTTATTTTTTTGGTGGTTTTGCCATTACTGGTTATTGTTTGTCGAGATATTTGAAATGCTGAACTTACGTCTACTTCAATTTGGCCTGGCCAGTTTTCTGTTTACTAGCGACCATTGTTTACCAAAGAGTGTGAAATAGCTAAATCTATAGAATCTGATTGTAACCAGTGGTAAACAAATCCTGCTACGCGCATGCGATATATATATTCCAGTGATATAGAAATTGCAGCATGGACAGTTGTCTATGATCTATTTCACACCACACGTCCGTTATATGTTAACTTTTATAGTCTTTACCACACCACTGAAATATATGTTGTAAAGACTATAAAACTTGCAGCAAAAATTGTTTCATCAATCTGTGTGAAGTCACATTGTCTATATTCTAGGCTATTCGATCAGTATTGAAGAAATGCGAATCTACTGCACTTGAACAAAAAGAATCAATTATGAATTAATAACTCCTAGTTTTCCTACTACATTCTTCTCAGTGCGAATTATTATGGTCCTCACACCATCCTATTGTCCGCTGTCTCCTATTAACACTTAAACAGCGTGTCTTTATTAATGTGAATAGTTAAGTTAGCTTCACCGAGGACAAAAGACCGACCCATTAAGTCAGGAGCTGCGAAGATAAGCCGCGCACTCAAGTAAGGCACCGCTATACAATGTAAGTTTCATAAGATAAGCGAGTGGTTATTAGGAGGGGTCTAGCTTCAGGCTTGGCCAGGCTTGGAAATCAATACATTTACTGAACCTGATGTAAGCAGAGCCCCTCGCCGTCATGGTAACAGCCTCCATTAGCCCGGCCGCATCATTAGGAAATTAAGGACTTCTAGCTGGCACGAGTGATAATTAAGACACCTGAACAGGTCTCTATGGTATAAAGGCAAAATACAAACCAAATCCTTAGGAAAATAGTTTGTACTAAGCTATCTTGACGAATACAGGTTTTTAGAAATAATAACATCTGGTATTGCTTTTTCGATAAGTTTGTCTAAAATGAAGGGAGAATGCTGGTACATCAAGGAGGAGGGAGAGTGATTCAAAAAATAGCTGTAGAAAATATTTAAACACAATATCAATAAATCTATTGACAGATAATTAGATAATTAAATAATTAACCAGCTAGGTAGGAAGGTCAAATAAATTTCTAGGTGCATAATTATGAGAAATAGTTAGATACACAGATTAATTGGATATTTGTGGAGGTCATTATGGTCAAGGTAGATTTGTCTTTGTTTTCCTTTCCAAAAATACCATTTAAGTAATAGAAAAATTATATCTGAAATTAAAATTGTTATTAATTTTAAATGTATACAGTGCAGAGAGGTGGATAGAAAAGCACTATATACTAACAAAGGAGTTGAAATAAACGTGCCTGAGTTCTTTCCAGGCAAAAAACTTGATTTCCAGCTTCATGTGTTTAAAAAATAAGAATGAGAGAGGAAACTAAGAGAACGAAGGTAATAAAAGATATAAATTGAATGACGTGGAATAGAGAAAAATGGAAAAAAATAGTGAAGAAAAAAGTGCAGAAAAGTGGAAGAAAATATAGTGAAGAAAACCGCAAGGAGAAAGTCCAAAAAAGAATTCTGGAAATAGGGAAAAACGAAAAAAGCAGGAAAAGTGCAGAAAACGAAAGTGGAAGAAAATATCTTAGAAAATGAAAAAAGAAGAAATAATGTGTAGTAAAAAATAAAGGAAGGAGGAGGGGGGTACGACAACAAAAGAACCGAGAGGGTGAAAATAACTCGGAAGAAAGTGAAGTAAAAGTTGCAGAAATGCATTATTTCACAGAAAATTCAAATGGATTGAAGAGTGGAAAAGAAAAGCAGGTGAAGCAGGGCAAAGTTTGAAAATAGTGCTGAGAGCAAAGAAACGAAAACATTGCCAACATGTTCGTGGGAGTAACGTATAAAAAATAAAGCGATAAGAGCAAGAGCAAGAACAACACAATAAACATTGAGCAAAACTGTAAGACAACACTGGCTGTGAGAAGAAGAAAACCCGACAAACCAAAGCTCAAGGAACAGCAGGCTAGTCAATATTACCGCTGCTCTAACCAACTAGCCGCCCCTCGAATAATGATGAGGCTCGGCAATTATCGAGTACTTTTGACTTGTGGGGGCTGACTGCTTATAATCATGGCGGCGTTACTGGACACTCTGTGTCTGTTTTCTTGTAAGACATTCTACTCTAGTTGACATTTTCTGAATGGTTGTCATTCAAGTAGTACACTGAGATAATGGTGCCTGCTGAATAAATCAATGCATAATTTTTAGTGGGAGAGTTAATTATAACTAAGGGCTTGGTTGGGGTTTTTATTTGTTTTGTTATGTTGTGTTTTGTTGGATTTTTAGTTTTTTAGAAGAAGAAGAAGAAGAAGAAGAAGAAGAAGAAGAAGAAGAAGAAGAAGAAGAAGAAGAAGAAGAAGAAGAAGAAGAAGAAGAAG
>RQTK01000056.1:754498-768023 GCA_003991915.1 Elysia chlorotica | reverse complement strand
TAATAATAATAATAATAATAATAATAATAATAATAATAATAATAATAATAATAATAATAATAATAATAATAATAATAATAAAAATAATGGCATTAATATAGCCACTTTCATAAATGATCATGCTTAATGCGCTTAACAATTTAATTGATCACAATAACCATATAACATCCACACAGTACAATAATTATGACATTAAACGTCAAAAGGAATCGTTAGAGATCTTTACAACATTCACAAATTTAATTTCAATCATAAACGGGTAAAATTTTATCATGCGTTTAAAACCATGATTATTCTATTCTAACATTATAGGTTTCAGTTTTCAGATATTAAGCCCAAATTTATGTATAGATGCAATGCTTAGACACACTCAGGAAACCTGCGCCGACATACAATCCTAGCTCAAATCTAGACTTACGTCCAACCCTAGCTCAAATCTAGACTAACGTCCAGTCTTAGCTCCAATCTAGACTAACGTCCAGTCCTAGCTCAAATCTAGACTTACGTCCAGTCTAGCTCCAATCTAGACTTACGTCCAGTCCTACCTCCAATCTAGACTAACGTCCAACCCTAGCTCAAATCTAGACTTACGTCCAGTCTTAGCTCCAATCTAGACTTACGTCCAGTCCTAGCTCCAATCTAGACTAACGTCCAACCCTAGCTCAAATCTAGACTTACGTCCAGTCTTAGCTCCAATCTAGACTAACGTCCAATCTTAGCTCCAATCTAGACTAACGTCCAACCCTAGCTCAAATCTAGACTTACGTCCAATCCTAGCTCCAATCTAGACTTACGTCCAATCCTAGCTCAAGTCTAGACTAACGTCCAATCTTAGCTCCAATCTAGACTTACGTCCAGTCTTAGCTCCAATCTAGACTTACGTCCAGTCTTAGCTCCAATCTAGACTAACGTCCAGTCTTAGCTCCAATCTAGACTAACGTCCAATCTTAGCTCCAATCTAGACTAACGTCCAGTCTTAGCGACTTAGGACTGGACAGTAGTCTAGATTGGACATTGGACTGGACGGTAGTCTAGATTAGAGCTAGGATTGGACGTTGGTCTAGATTAGAGCTAGGACTGGGCGTAAGTCTAGATTTGAGCTAGGACTGGACGTAAGTCTAGATTGGAGCTCCAATCTAGACTACTGTCCAATCCTAGCTCCAATCTAAACTTGCGTCCAATCCTAGCTCTAATTTAGACTTACAGGGCCTATGGGCGCCGAAATCAGGAAACCCCAGTCCTAACCTGCTTGATTATGTCATCTGTAATGCTCTCGTGGATCACAAAGCCTCTAATATCCGTGCTGGGACAGACCGGAGGGCAGGGCAGGGGATCAGCAAGGGCGGATACCACAGCACTGTGGACTCAAGGGTGGGGCACTCTTGGCTCTTGGTCCCCTGAAAGGGCGACGGCTTATTTATTGCCAACCATCCAAAAGCCGTGAGTAGACCGTGCGGCCTGTATTCGGAATGTTGTGGGTTCGATTCCCGCTGTAACTGCCGGTTGTTGTTTTTTTGTTTTTGTTTTTTTTATTGTTTTTTTTTCAACCTACTGGTTAGATCCGTGTCAGTTTATTGTGAACCAAAGGTAAAGCGCAAGGCTTCTAGTTGGGGGGTCGTGGGTTCGATGTTTTTGTCGCCGTAGGCGTATAGGATCGTTCATTTAGATCTAGGAGACAAAAGGATATGTGCGCAGCTTTCTACACAAAAAGTTAGCTTTTGTAAACTCACTGAAGCCAAACGTAACTTATTTTTTCGCTGAACAGTTTATCAACACATAATTTCATTGAGAGATTACGTTAGTGCAACGGAGGCCCCGGACTAGTGTAAAATATATATTCCACCTTAGCCAGTGTTCTAAGTTTATAGCATCGTTGTGCTTCCTGTACCTGGTCTGGGTCGGTTCTCTGCCATGTTTTGGCTTAGTTCGATTTCATAGGCAATACAAAATATGAATGCAAGTAGATTATGTGGAATAAAAAAAACAAGTTCAAAAAGATATGATAAACGTGGAACAATTTTTATTGAAGAACTTGAAACTTGTGATTTTGATGAACGACGTGGACATTTTTAAGCTCTACCCTGATACATGTATATGCTGGTGAGAATAAGAAGTTGTTGGGAAGTAAAAAGAAAAACACTAGGCAAGTCATAATATGAAATATTAGTTTGTTAACGTAACGGTTCCTTATGTTGTGTTTCAAAAGTGTTTAAAGTTTCAAGCTTGCCAAACTATTTCAGAATCTTTACTTTTTACCTTCTATGAAGCGCTGAGATCTCCTATTATATTCAACTGGGTAGTGCGCGTAACCAACTAGCTCTCCCAAATATGAATGAACGTGAGTCAACTAACTGTTCTGTCGCCGTATAGGACCCCCCAGGGGAACCTAGGAGACGTTAAACCCGGAAAACCGAAAACCTTATGGCCTGCTGACATAGCAATAAACCAGGGTGGCGAACACATCCGATTGTATGTAAATATGTCAGGCCAACTCTAGCTGTTATCCTCTTTGTGGATCTCTTAATCGCCTTTTCTCTCCGGCTCCGTCCCCTCCCATCGACCGTCACGCTGTCATCATTAGTGGCCGCTAAATGCCTCGCTAGTGGACGCCCTTTTGTTTCTTGCCACACAATAAAGGCCCAACGATAACGGAGTCCAAAGCGAAAACAAAGACGATAGATAAGAGAATCTGCACCAGCGTCCAATCATAGGTCTATCCTAGACTTAGGAGCCAATCAGCAATCAGAAAATCCCATGCCTTAAGGGCGTGATTATGCCATCTCATTTGGTCGCGTAGATCGCATGACTTACGGCAGATACATGACGCCTGAGGAAGTGAGACCACCAGAATCATTTTCAGATGAACGGAGATGATCAGCAAAAAATTAAGTCTATTAAGCTTCTAGCTGCCTTGCGTGACAAGATCTATGGAAGTTCTTTCTACATTCTTTTATAAATAATTGTCATGTTACATAATCATAAGCATATGATACTTTAATTATCGTTTTAGTATCATTAGTTTGTTGTTGGTTGTGTGTTTTTTGTCTTTGCTTGTTTTTGTTGTTGTTTTCTTGGGTGGGGGGGGGTGCTTTTGCATATTTATGATCTCAATACTTAGGAGCCAGAACTCCTCTCTCAGCCGACCACATGACTGACGCAAACCAAACCAGAAGGAAAAAAATCAGACATATTTGCCTGATGCTGGGACCAAACCAGGACCTCTTGAATAGAATTCCAGCTTTCTTCCAATTAGACCCGTTCTACCGGCAGGGGATGAAGGTGGTGAGCAAAAAATATGTCCTTAAGTTGAACTTCTGTCTTTGCGTGATAAGAGATATTTAATAGCTTTTCTTCAATCGTCATATTGCGCAATTTAATTCTTTTTCATTTTTGTTTGTTTGTTTTGATTTCATTTTTGGGAGCATAGGTTTGGTTTATTTCGTTGATTTCTTAACGTGTTTCATCGCAGGTGTTCTTTGCTTGTTTTTGTTGTTGTTTTCTTGGGGTGTTTTTTTTTTAGGGAAGTGTCGGTATTGTGTTGTTGTTTTTATTGGGGTGTTTTTTTGCATATTTGTGATCCCAATACTTAGGCCTGACAATTTTACGCGTTGTCAGAAAGAGACATGCAGGAGCCAGAACTCCTCTCTCAGCCGACCACATGACTGACGCAAACCAAACCAGAAGGAGAAAAAAAATCAGACATATTTGCCTGATGCTGGGACCAAACCAGGACCTCTTGAATAGAATTCCAGCTTTCTTCCAATTAGACCCGTTCTACCGGCAGGGGATGAAGGTGGTGAGCAAAAAATATGTCCTTAAGTTGAACTTCTGTCTTTGCGTGATAAGAGATATTTAATAGCTTTTCTTCAATCGTCATATTGCGCAATTTAATTCTTTTTCATTTTTGTTTGTTTGTTTTGATTTCATTTTTGGGAGCATAGCTTTGGTTTAGTTTGTTGATTTCTTAGCGTGTATCATCGCGAGTGCGCACCATGGCTAATATCTGATAATTTTACCTGCTGTAACCGACTCACCCAACATTGAACGAAAACTGAATAAGTTTCCCCAGTCGTGGGTTCGAACAGTGGGTATCCGGATTAGAAGACCAGTGATTTACTACTTAAGCCAGCTAGCCCTACACCTACACCCGAAAGATAGAGGTTAAATTATTGAGCTTCTACTTTGCAAGAGAAATGGAATTTTGTTTTAAAATTTAGGAAAATTTGCCATGTTGCAGAACTATAATGATTAGTTATAGATTAACGCTTTTACCCAAGATAATTTAGATCCATATGTTTTTCATCTTAATTTTTCTATTAGCTTATGAACGTTAGTTTCTTTACAGTCATGCTATGTTTTCAAAAAAGAATATGACTGATAAATAACATTTGGAAAAATGTAACTGCCGTTGAATCCAATTAAAGTGAAGATATGCACGAGTATGCCAGGTGTCCTTACTGTTAATTAGCGATAAATTTTACGTTTCCAAGATTTCCAAAGAATCCCCTATGAAGATCGTAGCACCAGCAGGCGGATGTGCGAAACTCTAACCTCTGCTCAGCATCCAATTTCGCTGATAACGTCCTTTTTCATGCTTTGGGCTTTGTTTTTGTTTGTGGTCTTTGTTTTGTTTTGTTTTTATTTCGTTTTTCTTCGTTTTGTTTTTGCTTTTTTTATTGAGGGAGTGTTCAAAACTGAATCATATGGGAAGTTGCAGAGCAGTTTATCGCAACTGTCTCTTTGAAGTCTCTTAGGTTCCCTCGGAAACTCAAACCAGAGAAAGTCAATTTGGCGGTGAATAGAACCCAAAGCTTCTGAAAAGAAATCGCTTAGCTCTGTCGTCTGAGCTGCCTCACTCAAGTATTCGACAATTTACAAAAGCTTCTTGATAAGTCCCAAGTATCAACAGCACTCACAATCACCTTTCTCTCTCTCTCTCTATCTCTCTCTCTCTTTCTTTCTCTCTCTCTCTCTCTCACTCACTCTCTCTCTTCTCTTCCTCTCTCTCTTCCTATCTCTCTTTCTCTCTCTCTCTCTCTGTTTCTCTCTCTTCTCCTCTTTTCTTCTCTTCTCTTTCTCTCTCTCTCCCTTCTCTTTCTCTCTCTATCTCTTAAAGAAAATCCGTAGCCCTACTTTCTAAGTGGATGCCTAGATTTTCCTCGGAGCCTAGGTTGATGCCAATATGGAATGAATAATTTATGGAGGAGGTGGAGGAAGTGTGGGCGGTTTTATTAAGCGTGACATTTTCTTCTAAGAGCCTTCACGCCATCTCGATTGTTTTAGAAGAGTTGGAATCAATACTGCGCACCATGTTCATGGCAAAGGTATAGCGTTTCATCTGATAGCCAAGTGATGTGAATTTTAAAAGACCATTATATGTGCTCCTCAATTTATTTACGGAAAACAACAAGGGCAAAAGATTGTATTGGTATTTTGAACAGAAACCTGCTTCAAAAAATCGATTTGGTGCAATCTCACTGTGGTTTTTTATTTTTAGTTTCTTAAAAATTTATATAGGCAGATTGAAAGCTGGGCCAAAGAATTAAATATAGTAAATACAATAATTTACAAAAACAAATGTAATCAGAACAGTAGTGATTTATGACTCTTAAATTTGTGTCATAGTTAAAGCATGGTGATGATACGTAGAGAGTAAATAATTATTTTTTTTACCTTCTCAGCCTCAACTATTCTTAATCTGCATACTAGTTTAATGGTATAGCTCACTTTGACTCTATTGCATTGTTGTATCTACTTCGATGACTTGGCCTTCTACTCCGTGATACTTCGTAATATGACATCATTTCTCTATGAAGTTAGGTTTTGTATTATTAAAAAAATTAGAATCGAAAAAGATAAACATTTTTTGTGAAAGAAGTATGATAAATGTATGCGAAAAAGAAAGAATAATTTTTCAAACTACCTGTCTAGCTGTCTTTCTTGAATTAAAAGAAAAGGGTAGACTAATAATAAACCACAAGTTTAATCTTTCATGTAAAGAGTCATCAATTGCTAGTAATAACAATTGGCCGTAGGGCCTCTTGCTGCCCTAATTGCTAACGGCAAAAAGGGCAGTAAGTAAGTAAGTAAGTAAGTAGGGCCTCTTAACATGGCACATGTAAAGATACAGATACACTTCACGATTTCCATTTCTGCAATCTTTAAAATGTGTATGTCATATAGAAATCGTCAAACTAGAAGATAATAAACACAGTCTCTTTCCATCCTCATGGTCTTTAAGATTTCAGGTAGATCAAATAGGGGGAAAATTATTCAATAAAACCGCGATGCAGTACTGTTTCAAACAAAAAGGTATGGAAATGAAATTGTTAAGTCGATCTAAAAATGTAACTAAAATGCAAATGTTACAATAAACATTTATCGCAAATATGCGCGTACAAGTAAAAGTAAAAAACGATGAAAAACTCAGATTTTAATCGCCTATAAATAGCAACGATGTTTGACCATGTCGTTCATTTGACTTGACTTTTTCAGACATGCATGTTTCCATAAATTACAAAAAAAACTATTTTTGTATGTGTGGTGGGGAAGGGGGCTGGCGGAGGAAATTATAAATTTTGTAAAGAATTTAAATGTGTATGGAAACGCCTGAACATTAGCTGGTATTATTTCTAATGTCATTATTTCGGATATTGAGATCGGCCATCTTATTAAGTTTTAATATACAAAATTGCCTTAAGCTTTGGGTTTTACCCTAGTCCAATTCTCTGGAAATGATGATGAATCGTTTGTCAAACTCCTTTTTTAATAACTCTATGAGCAAATCATAATAATACGCACTATAGTGCTAGTTGACTTTCAAATTTTTCCTTCAATTAAAACATATCTGAGTCACATCACCTTGACCTTTTTAGACTCCGTCTTTTTTCTTTTCGTTCTCATCCTCTTTATTCTTCATCTTCTCCTCATTTTCCTACTTTCCCTTTATCTATGACCTCCTCCAATCTATTTCCCCTTTTTTAGTTTCCAAGCAAATTCAGCGCCCCTGTTACTATCTCCATCCTTTCTATCATCCATATCACTTAGTGAAGAGGAGAAATTAACTCTGACAGCGATCGGAAGTACGGCCGACCATCCATCTTCTGGAGACTCTACCTCATTTCCCATTTGTCCAGGCCTGAAGACTCTGTAGACGGCAGGAGTTACCCTGGCGCAGCGGTCTGGCCGGGCGCTCCACACCAGGGGTACCTCGGTCTGCTGTGAGCACAGTGAGGATTGGCGCCAGCCCTCCCGACTCTCTCCGCATGCTAAGTAAAGGTATTTCAATGAAGGGGCCTCTAGCGGAACAACGACGATAGGTAAGCGCATCACCATCATAGGCGTTCAATCATACCTCTATCCTGGGCTTAAGGAGCGAATGCGCAGCTAGAAAATCCCGTGCCTAAGGGGCCTGATTACGTCATCCGCTATCTCCACGTGGAGCACAAAGCCTGAAGTGACCAAGTCGTTGCACGCCTTCCAACTGAGAGGCGTGCTGCCCCAAGTGTAGAGCGTTTGGCTCGGTTCGATCCGTACTAGACAGAGATCCCTACCCTGCAGTGATCATTGGATTGGCGTGGCCCTCTACGACGGTTGCAGCAGCATGCCTTCGAATCGGGAGCCGAGCACAGTGCTATGCCAAGTTTGGTTTGGTTTGGTTGGTTGGTTTTTAACGTCCAACATCAGCAACTTATGGCTATCTCGTGGACGGGCCCCAAAACGGACGTCTGACAATTTTATGTGCTGCCGGTCACATTATACTGACATCGACCCAAGTGACAGAGAGTTGGGCTTCTATTTAGTAGGCAATAGGTTCGTTTCCTTCTAATCAGAGATCCCTGCTGAGATCACAAGCTGGGTGAGAGCCCTCACGACTCTCTTTGCATGTCTAACGCCGGTGGATTTGCACTCCCTCAAATTGGGATGCGAGCTGTCCCAAGTGAAAGAACGTTGAACTTCCATTCAGTAGGCACTCGGTTCGATCCCATCTAATAAGAGATCCCTGCTGGAACAGCCCTGGCGACGCCCTGCGCACTTTCAATGCCGGTGGCTGTTTGATTGTGGCGCCCCAATTCGGGGTTGGCGCTCCATACTATGTTCCCATGCCAAACGATCTTGCGCCAGTCTTTGGTTCACATGTGGCTGGGTCCCTGCCTAGTATTTTATGTTAACATTCGACTTCCTGCTGGGTCTGCCTTTTCCTCTTCTTTCCTCCATTCTGCCTGTTAGGATTGTTAAAGTGCATCTGTCATGCCTTACTATGGGAACCAAAACCGACTGACATTATTTCCAGGAGCTATGGGTGACTGGTAGCGCCGATTCTACCCAGAGGTCCTGGTTCAAATACCTGATCAGACCGCTTTGATTACTACGCACTGGTTTTGGGTCAGTGTCAGTATAATGTGGTTGACACAGTCCTCGTTCACTCTGAATCCTCGTTAGAGCATAGAGATTGTATAACCTAGAAAATAATAACTATCTCCGCTTTTCAGAGTTTACCTCAGCTTCGGATATTGCTCATATATTTAAAGGGATGTGCCAAGTTAAACACATTACAATGAATTCATCAATAAGCGATCCAAAAGCCGCTAAGTGTAAACGTGCAGTGCGTGAAAGGTTCATACTTTCGTCGTGCACCATGTCCTTAGAGACAGGGAAGCACAAAAGCCTGCCAAAATAAGCGTCGTTCTAATTTACGGTCTAGATCCCTTATCTAGCACTTTTAGTAAATTAATCAAAAAGTGCAAATTGAAAACGATATTTATCAAATTATATGCCATGTGTATCAACAATATTCCGCAACACTTAAATATAACCATTAAAACACACACAAATTCTCACGTCCCTCTATCCTCTCAAGGACACAAGCGTTCGATATCGCTACGGCTATGGAGGGTCGACACCTCAGTCATAGCAATGTGACTGATGATTAGTCATTATACCTAATGATGATCCCTCAGTAGCTGCTCAGCTGACATTTTGTCTTGATTCCGCAGTCTCTCTCATGTCTCTCACACACATTCTCTTTCTCGCTCTCTCTCGCTCTCTCTCGCTCTCTCTCGCTCTCTCTCTCTCTTTCTTTCTCTATCTCTCTGTTTCTCTCCATATCTATCTCTCTATCACTCTCTTTCTCTCTATATGTCTTTCTGACTCCCCATCTCTCCCTCTCTATCTCGTCCCTCTCTCTCTCTTTCTCTTTCTCTCTCCCTCCCTCTGACACTCTTCTCTCTTATCCTGTTTAGATTAAATGTAACCCTTCCTACCCATCTATATAACGAGTTTTTTTGTATAGAAGTGGTCGTGTATCAACGTTCTCATATTGTTTGTCTGTTTATAGCTTTTTTTCTTTTTTTCACTTTAATTATCTACCCACCAATTTCTATCCAATTTGTTAACAACATATTTCCCTTTCATCCCATTTCATTTGCATTGTTTTTGCCAACTCTCTGTTTCTTTCTTTGCCTCTCCTCATCTCTCTCTCCTTCTCTCTCTCTCTCTCTCTCTCTCTCTCTCCCATTGTTTCCCAGATGTATCGACTGAAAGACCATAAACAAAGTTGCGGCCATTAGTATATTGAGTGAATGATGCTGCTAGCCTGGAGCGTGTGGCTATCACTGTCTCAGCGTTACAGAATTCGATCTCAACATAGAGATGACAACAGAAGCCATCCCATCATTTTCAACTCAAGCTTCATCGATCACATAGTACTAGAAGTAGCATCAGTTTACATGATACCATTTTCGATTTTACTCAATGTTTCTTTTATGCAACGCTATAGATCTTGGAAATAATGTATTAGAGGGATAGATAGATGGAGAGAGAGAGAGAGAGAGAGAGAGAGAGAGAGAGAGAGAGAAAGAGAGATAGAGACAGTAAAAGTGACAGACGGATAGGCAACGGACAGACAGACAGAAAGACAGACAGACAAACAGAGAGAGACAGTGCCACAAAACAATCTTCATATTGTTATTCTATTTACTAAGGACATATTGTATTTTGTAAAACATGTATGTAATCTTTAAATTAACAGTAATGTGCATAACAGTCTAATGCTTTGGGGTTAATAGCTTTATGAAAAGTTGCATTATTGATTGTTGGTTGGTTATTGGTGTTGGTGGTGGTGGTGTAGTTCTTTTTTATGTTTTTGAACTGATGCTTTTGCAATAAATTAGTTTTTATTCAATCTTTATTTTCTTGGACTACTTCGAATATTTATGTAAACATATTCAAAGCTTCTATTCATCCTCAAGATTTCTATATAGCGCCCTCCTCTCTCCCCCTATCTCTATCTCTATCTATCTATATATCTATCTATCTATCTGTGTGTGTGTGTCTCCCTCTTTTCTCTCTCTCTCTCTCTCTCTCTCTCTCTCTCTCTCTCTCTCTCTCTCTCTCTCTCTCTCTCTCTCTCTCTCTCTCTCTATCTCTCTCTCTATCTCTTTATCTATCTATCTATCTCTGTTATGTCTCTCTCACTCTCTTTCTCTATCCCTCTGTCTCTCTCTATCTCTATCACTCTCGCTCCCTCCCTCAGTCCTGGGACACCACGCCAGTAAATTACATCTCGACCTGGCCTAATCTCGACCAGTCCGGACTTTCCATCGGAATCCGGACACATCAAAATGGACACCTAAATACCTTCACGTACCTTTTGGGGGATTTAGTTCTTTTTTTCCGTTCTTTTCTTCCTTTCTCTGCCTTTTTTCTTTTTCTAAGGCGAGATCTACTTCTCAGCAATGCAAGGTGGAGTACAATTACTCAGAGATCTAACTTCTCTCGAAGATGTTGGCGGCCAAGTCTAGGGAAGCTCATTCAGTGTTAACCCTACAACAGCCAGAAGGATTGCGGTGATACGGCGAGCGTACGTGGTGCATTTGCCTAGTGACACCTCTTGGAGATGGATGGGTGAGGCTAAATCACATCAATTAGTGCTCATGAAGAGAGAAACACAATAGCTGAGGTGTTGGAGTAAGTGGAGGAGGAGCGTCGGTTTAAGGGTAGAAAGTATAGAATGGCTGCTTTTATAAAGAAGGTTACGCGTTCGAGCCCCATTCTAGACTCCGCGAAAACGTAACTCTGTGCCTGATATTGTAGCACTTAATTGATTTGTTCTTTTAGTATTAAGAATGCCCAATATGATCCGAAATATTGAAAAACGTTTCGAAAGATGTAAAGTGACACCAATCACTTGAGAAGATAATCAATTGTGGCAGCTACATATTGATCTCGCTAGGTTGTTGGTTAGGGTTGTGATTTTGAAGTGGGTGACGATAAAAGATCGATAGATAATTAGACAGTTAATGCGATGTTTAAGTAGACGAACGGCAAAAAACTTTTAAATAAAGAGTTGAGAAAATGAAATGTGTATCATGGCAGATATAAAACAAATATTATGGTGAAAGACATATACATACATACATATACATAATTATATCAAATCCACACATAAATATTGTGAGAAGAAGGATGTGGCTGAATGCTGGGTCTGAGCGTTTATTTTTTAAGTTGGAGTTATTTAGATACCAATTGATAAGCAAACCTTTGACAACAAAATACAACAGTACTACAAAATTAAAACTTCAAGTTATCATGTAGAAGTCTTCACTCGGGTTTTCTCTGAGTTATGAGTCTTTGAATATGTTCTCGTTTTGTTGTTATTGGAAAGATGTCATTTCGATACCAATTGATAAGCAAACCTTTGACAACAAAATACAACAGTACTACAAAATTAAAACTTCAAGTTATCATGTAGAAGTCTTCACTCGGGTTTTTCGAGTTATGAGTCTTTGAATATGTTCTCGTTTTGTTGTTATTGGAAATGCGTCATTTCAAAAACAACTTATTTTTCGTTTATTGATATTGCTTCTTTTTGTTAATGATTCAAAAATCAAAATATTACGTTTGATTTGTTACTCTTTTTATTTATTTATTTTTTAAGTTCGCGTTTCGTTTTTGTTGTTGTTTTGACCTTTTTGTCATTGTCGTTTAAATTATGTTATTCGTATTGTGGTATGATTTGCTTCTTTGAATGTATTGTTTGTAACAATTATAGATAGTTTTCATGAAGGAATCGATAACGAGCAGCTCTTGTGTTGAGGCTGAGAAAATTGGGTAGTGGAGTGAAGCAGCTTCTTAAAAATAACGGAAGGAAACGAGAAAAAAATCTTTAACATATTGCCAAAAATTTTCTCCTGGTTAAAGGGACTTTCCACAAGCACTTACTGAGGTTCGAGCGTAGCGGGAAGTTTTCACGGAGAGGTTGACAGACTAAAAATGTAATCACGCATAGAAAGGGCCAAGTGATTTTCCAAAATTTAATCTACATTTTTGGGGACAGGAAGAACAAGGAATGGGTTTCCAGCAGCGGGAGGTTCTCGAGATATAATTGTGAATGAGAAGCGATTAAGCTAAAAATAGATGAGAGGGTGGAGAGAGAGAGAGAGAGAGAGAGAGAGAGAGAGAGAGAAGAGAGAGATAGAGAGAGAAGGGTGAGTGTATATGAAAAGTAAGCTAAAAGTAGATGGGTGGTTTATAGCGTAAACATTGGTTGTTAGGAATGCGGCGAATTGACTGGCGATTTGTTTCAAAAGAGCAATAGAAAGTGAGAAATGAGGTGAGATTGATATGGACAACGTGAAAGAGTGAGAAGGAGAGGTAGGGAGAGAGAGAGAGATAGAGAGAGAGAGAGATATATAGAGAGAGAGACCCAAGATAAATGCATAAGAGAGTTTTAAAAATAAGAAATATTACGAAGATTAGAGAATTCTAGCATTCAAAACGATGGGAGGGTGTACAAAATAGACTTAATTTACTGTGATAGACATCAGAGACAAAGAAATGAAGAGATTTACTAGGCTTCCCTTAAGGGATGAACCTGGCGAGAAAAGCCGAGGGGAAAGTTGGAAGACATAATGAAGCGTGACTGGTTGTCCATTATTTAGATCGGCAAAATGTCGAAGAAAAAAACATTCACACGTTTTTGTTCTTTCAAAATTGTGCCTTTATTTTTTGTTATTAATTATTCCTTTTTTTTTTAATTTGGATAGAGCAATTTTTTTTCGTGCATTGCGAAATAAGACCTGGAGCAAATACTTTCCAGTTGAGAATGCTCATTAATGTATTCCCAATTTGTACCAACGCTATATCGTCATCAAAGTTATACACCCCTGAAAAACCTCTCCTTGCGACAACAAAAGGCAAAACCAACAAATCTGTATTAATGGTTGAGTACTAAAAATGTTTTCGCTAAAGAATGTTTAGCAATACAAAAAAACAAGGGATTTTCCAGAAAAGTAAAGAAAAGAGTCAGCAGGAAAAAAAAGAAAAAAGAGATAAACATTATTATTAATTTTCTAGCGCTAATGAGGATGAGGATGATACACGTTGATGCCTGAAGACATGGATGAATTTGATCCGATGGCTGGCTAGAGTCGATTATGCTTAGTCTAAGTCTTAGTCTATACAATATTTTATAACAGGAGTCATGACAACGCACCTGATCTAAAAAATACTTTCCATCTCTCCC
>RQTK01000056.1:728286-748907 GCA_003991915.1 Elysia chlorotica | reverse complement strand
GATAGATAGATAGATAGATAGATAGATAGATAGATAGATAGATAGATAGATAGATAGATAGACTTCTTAGCTGAAAGCCCTCGGCATATTGAAGCCAGATATATAAGTTCCAAATATAATGATTATGATATCTCATATGAGGTCGTTAGTAAAGATGATGATCAACAATCCTTTTTTAAATCATTGTTCTCTTAACTATAGTCTAGGTTATACCAAGACAAAGGAAATTATGTGATGTTTTTTTCTTAGGAACTCGAAAAACAGCAAAGGCAGATATATATTTTACTACGTTTTTTTTTTTTTTTACTCTCCTGTGGTATCACTTTTCGTTCTGAGTAAACATCAAGTAAATGCATTTTACTTCACTCTCAAGCTTTTAATTCAATAATAACATCCTGCTTCACTTTTTTAAAGGACAAAGAAAATTTTGATCTCTTCTATGTTCTAATATGCCACGCGGGAACTATAAACAGCAAAAGTTCTTATGTTTTATTATCTAGTTCACATAAAGACAAACTATGATTCTTGTGTTTCCTAGGTTACATGGAAAAGCTCTGCGGGTTGATAAAAGATAAAAGTTCTTGGAGTTTTTCCAAGTTAATATAAGGAAACGATATTATCCTATTTTTCCGAAGTCATGGAATCTCCCATTGTGGACCCAAAACAACACAAATTGATAAATTCTAATTAATTCTAAGGCAAAGATGTTTCTGAATTTGCCTTTATCACGCAAACGCTTTGATGGCCCAATAAAAAAACAAAATTATTTTTTTAGCTTGAGAATGCCAAGACTGCAGGGAGTAGGTCTAAATCGGCGACGAGATTAAGAGAGGATTAAATATTCATTAGTCCCACAGAGACTAAATCTCGTCGTTGGCGAAACGTGATGTGCGCTGTTGTTTCTTCAGTTTGGGGCTACACTGAGATTGCGTTGCTGCTGAACCAAGATACTAGAGAGAGAGAGAGAGAGAGAGAGAGAGAGAGAGAGAGAGAGATAGAGAGAGAGAGAGAGGAACGAAGAAATAAAGAGATGGAGAGACAGAGAGTGAGACATGTGGTAATAGAAGGGATTGAGATGGAAAGAAACAATGTGAAATATGGAGATAAAGGGAGAAAAGATGAGACAGAGGGTGTATGCGAGAGATGCAGTAACAGACAAAAAAGAAAGAGGGAGAAAACGTCGCAACGATTGCTAGGAAAATAACAAGGCAAAATCACCAGGGAATCAAATTGTTGTGATCTTCACGGGATAAGGGTAAAACTTGGGGAGAAGAGTGGGGTTGACAGAGAAAAATAAAAAAAGAAGAGAAAGATAGAGAAAATGAGTGAGATGTGGGGAGGGGAGGGATGGTAGATGATAGAAGAGAAAGACAAGATTTACAAGGAATCAAATTTGTGTCAACTTATCGAAAAAGGACAAAGCTTAAGATGTGTTAAAATATCTAGAGCGACTTCATAAGCACATCGAAAAGGTACCACAGCACTATTAGGCAAACAAACAGTCACTCAAGCGAACACCAGTGTCGTGAAATGTTAAGAAAAAGATAAATTAAAAATAATTAGGGTAAACTACCCGTTATAATGGTTATATCTGTGTCCCATAGTCATTATAAGTTAGCAATAGTCTGATATCTAGAAAGATAAACACCAAATATAAGAAAGACCACACAAAGAAACATTGCGCCATCGGACTGGTGTTCCAAAAATAGGACACGGTGTCATCGAGGTAGCAAGAGGGCCCAGGCACGATACAACCAGACAAAAAAACTAATTGAATTAAAAACAGAACGTCTCTTTGAACTGCTGGTCGCCGTCAGGATGGTCTACCTGGTAGTTGTGTAGGCTGAGAAGACGGAATTAATATTAATCTCAGAGTATTATCAAATTGTTCGATTTTAAACCTTCTGGTGTTTGATCATTCTGCTCGAGACAGTTATAAATATATCATTGACGTTCTCGCTACGTCAAAAGTGCATTCTATTGAGGAATTTGCCTTAGGCTGGTGTTACAAGAGGCCTGCAGTTTAGTTATAGAAAAAACATCGGTGGATGAAGAAAAAGAGAGGTTGATAGGGGTTTGTAAAAACGCATAAATACGCATAAACACTCTTATACAGGTACATAAATAAAAACTCTTACATAAACTTTTTAAACGAACCCAGATCATCAGACAGTGTGCTTATGAGAGAGTGAAACAGAGGAAAAAAATTAATAAACATCTGCGGGGAGGGGAGAGTAATAATTATGTATTCCTTGGAGCAAAGAAAACAGAAAAGCAAAAACAAAAAGTTGAAGATGTAGTTAGACGCTAAGAGGATGTCTTAAAAATTAACAACAAGAACTTAAGCCAGGCTTGACTTGTTAAGTGCTAAATATATAATGTAAAAATATAAGCTGCGCTGCAGATCGCGTGAAGAAAGTTAATTTGATTTTAATTAGAAAATTGATTTCACTCTATGCCTGTCAGTTCAAGCAAACCCTGGATGGATAATTAAGATTTTGCAGCTTGGTCTCAGGATAGGGAAAAACCTGGCAAGGTGTTTTTACCTTTTTTCAAATGCGTTTATGACCATACAATTTGCAGACCGTAAATATGTCACAGGGATTGAGCGATATTTTGAGGCATACTTTCACGCGTCTTAAGCTTTCTACTGAATGGAGTTTTCTGAGTTTTCAAAGCTTCCATATAACACGTTAAAACCTGTTATTTGTTCATGCGTAACTAGTTAAACTTCAGTTTCGGGAGATCGACATGAATTTATAAGTTTTGTAGAGAAGTTTCTCTGAATCAATGCAACAACTCAACAATTACCAATAGAATTAGTTTTGAATAACTGAATCAATAGTAGTAGTAGTAGTAGTAGTAGTAGTAGTAGTAGTAGTAGTAGTAGTAGTAGTAGTAGTAGTAGTAGTAGTAGTAGTAGTAGTAGTAGTAGTAGTAGTAGTAGTAGTAGTAGTAGTAGTAGTAGTAGTAGTAGTAGTAGTAGTAGTAGTAGTAGTAGTAGTAGTAGTAGTAGTAGTAGTAGTAGTAGTAGTAGTAGTAGTAGTAGTAGTAGTAGCATTAGTAGCAGTTTTTATTGTTGTTGTTGTATCAGCAGCAGCAGCAGTAGTAATAGCAACAGAAGGTTAGTGGGGATATTATTTCTACTACGTTTCGTTGGTAAACACCCCCAGCAATTTACCCAATTGAGCTGTCAGCATTTCTAACGATTGAAATGGCAACGTCCGTCGCCAAATCTTATGGCGCCCGACACGGCCGTTTTCACGGCTTCTTTATCTTATAGGCAACTAGTGCAGGCAAAACGACCTGTTCCTCTGCATAATTTATCATCTCCGACGATTTCGATTTTTCATTGATGTCAATAGGGATTGTCTGGCTTCGGTTTTCCGACAAGGGAATTTTACAATGGCAAGCTATCGGGAGGCCTCTGGTTTTGTATCTACATTGATTTTTGGGCCTTGGGGATTGGACAAGAAAAAATTCGGCATTTTAATGCTGCAAGTTTGTTTGCTTTTTTTTTCAATAGTGTAAATAATGTCTGCTTTTCTAAAAATACATAATGGGTATAAAAGATTTTAAGTACTTGATCATTTTAGATTACCTATATGCCTATCGAATGTAGGATGGACGCTATGAAGTATATTCGGGCCATTATTGCCTCGTCATAAATAATTCTGGTGGGTTGACTCTGGTCAATCGCAGAAAGCCATGCTAGTACCATCATCAATGCTGTTGGTACCCATTTAGAGATAAGGTACATTTTTACAATAGCCTTTAGTTCTGCTTCTTTATTAACATTCGTTTTATTGGTACTTTACAAGCTGGTAAGCTACCGTATCGATTCATAAGGCTATCACGAAAATATATTGTGTTACCAAAGATCTTTATTTGATGCTACAAGTTTTGTAGGGCAGATAGATAGATAGAAACGATAGATAGATAGATAGATAGATAGATAGATAGATAGATAGATAGATAGATAGATAGATAGATAGATAGATAGATAGATAGATAGATAGATAGATAGATAGATAGATAGATAGATAGATAGATAGATAGATAGATAGATAGATGGACACGCAGATTGCTCATAGGTTACTAATATATAATTGTTTTGTCTTTTCATTTTTTATA
The DNA here is from genome assembly GCA_003991915.1 of Elysia chlorotica. NCBI lineage: Eukaryota > Metazoa > Mollusca > Gastropoda > Plakobranchidae > Elysia > Elysia chlorotica. The sequence continues at coordinate 744,773 of RQTK01000056.1, read as the reverse complement.
GTCTGTGCTCGTGTGTTAGACCCCAAGGACAGATCACTCTACACCTTTCTTTCTTTAGCGTCCCAACGCATGTTCTTTGAAGAACGGTTTTTAGATAGATAGATAGATAGATAGATAGATAGATAGATAGATAGATAGATAGATAGATAGATAGATAGATGGACACGCATATAGCTCATAGGTTATTAATATATAATTTTTTTTCATAGTCTGTGCTCGTGTGTTAGACCCTAAGGACAGATCACTCTACAACATTTCTTCTTTAGCATCCCAGCCCATGTCCTTTGAAGAACGGTTTTAACTAAACGACGGACGAGTTGGAGAAAAGTTGAAGGCAACTGAAAGTGAACTCGGATACGTAAAGTACTTTCAGAACAAGAGAGTTTAATGATAGTCTGGTGAGACGGGTGTATGCCTCATTGGACAAAAAAGTATTTCTTTCACAAGCATCTGGAGGCATCTGCGTAACAAGGTTGTGTCTATTTTAAACTGTTTTCAAAGGATTTTAGTGGGGCAGGGTTTTAAAGACCGAATTTAGAAATATGATTTACCTAGTTTACTTTGCCTCATTCTAAGTTGTGTTCTAAATGCCAGCGTATATAATACACAGTATGTAGAATTCAAATACATCTATTTGGCTAAATATTCATGTTCTAACTGAGTTGCATGGGTGTTTACCTGTAGCGTGTATGTGGAAGCACGGTTGTATTTTTATATCTAAGTGGCATTAACATTTTATCCAATGCTTATAATCATTTTCTTATTTATAAACCCAAAAATAGATATGGATGAAAATTGAAAGTATCGTTGTCATCCTTAGCATTTTGTAATTAAGTAAAATGACGAGAGAAAATTGTAGTTTTGTTTGCACCATTATAAATTTTCTAGGAGGTTTTGTCAACTGATGGGCTCAGTTACTGGAAATCAACATATCTAACCCTGCTCCTGCTTACCAGTACTTTTCTACGTCTAACTTGCTGCCCTTCGACCCTGCTCTTCCTGAAGCCAAGTACTGCTCTACTATTGACTACTGCTCTAACCCTGCTCCTACTCAAACCAAGTACTTTTCTAACATTGACTACTGCTCTAACCCCGCTCCTACTTAAACCAAGTACTTTTCTACTATTGACTACTGCTCTAACCCTGCTCCTACTCAAACCAAGTACTTTTCTACTATTGACTACTGCTCTAACCCTGCTCCTACTCAAACCAAGTACTTTTCTACTATTGACTACTGCTCTAGCCCTGTGCTCTTAACGGCGAAAATCAGCACAATCAGAGGCAGACTGTTTGTCGGGACTGTTTGTCTAAGACCCTACGGGTTTTCCCGGTGGCTTCGATCTCCGTCCAGCCCCAGGTCCCATGTCTGATCAGGGCACTGAACATTCCGTGACGACCACTGGTCAGTCATCTGTGAGCACACCCGGCGGGCTAGAGCTCACACTGACCTGCGCCGGACAATGCACTCTTATTGGCGTGCTGTACAAAGTGCGGTGGCGTGCGGAGCCTTTTCCTCCTGATTAATTTGGTAGAGCTATGGTTCTCCTTCTAGTGTTCCCTTACCCAAACCTGCCAACCAACCAGCTATCAAAGAATACATAATTATTTAACCAACAAAGGGTAACGATTTCGTTATACATGTATACGCTTTTTGTGTAAAAGTGACCAATATGCAAACTATGAATCAGGTTCACGATTGATTTACACTGCGTAAAATCACAGTTGATTGTATCAAGTTATAGCATGTAAAGGAAATTGACCCAAAAAGTAAAAATTACAAAGTCTGCATTAAAGGACTGGTTTTGTTAAAGGGGGGCGGGGGGTTGACTTGGTTTGGTATAGTTGTTTTTTGTTTTTCATTGTTGTTGTTTTTGTTTTATTTTTGCTTTTATTTTTCTTAATTTTTTGGGGGTGGGGGTTTCTTTTTGTATTTGCATTGTTGTAGTAGATCACAGCAACGCTATGCTTTGTCGCATTTGTTTGTGTAAATAATGAATGTGCCTTTGTGATCTTTAGGAGCCTCAGGTAAGTTCACAAAAATGGCATTTACACCAAAAAACTACATCAATACTTAACACATCTCTTGAAGACCCTATACTTAAGCTTCTGTTTAGTTTCATTGTCTTGAGTTGGTAGATATATTTTTCAGTAAGGCTGGTATCTTTAAATACGTGTAGAACCTCGATCTATGCCCTGCAAATGAAATTATAGGGGTTCGAACTCTCATCACCTTCATAGCACCAACTCGCCTTGCCAAGATAAGATCTGACTCTATGAACGTTCTATGAACCACTCACATCCAGAGTAAGAGTTCTGTGATAAAAGTGTAACACGTAAAGGGATCAGACATGTCCCCCTACATGGTCACGGAACGGAGGATAATCCAAATAGAGAGCTGACCACATTGACTCTCTCTCTCTCTCTCTCTCTCTCTCTCTCTCTCTCTCTCTCTCTCTATCTCTCTTTCTTTTCTTTCTCTCCCTCTCTCCCTCTCTCTCTTTTTTCTCTATCTCCCTTACCTGTCTCTTTTTCTCTTTCTCTCTCTCTCTCTCTCTCTCTCTCTGACTCTCTCTCTCTCTCTCTCTCTCTCTCTCTCTGTCTATCTATCTATCTCTCTCTCTCTCTCTCTCTCTCTCTCTCTCTCTCTCTCTCTCTCTCTCTCTCTCTCTCTCTTTGCTCTCTCTTTTTTTTTTTATATATCTTTATCTCTTTCTTACCCTCCCTCCTTCACAATATTTCCCTATTCCTTGCCTGAGACAAGGTCGGCACCGCGGGCCGTCATAGTAATGCCACGGAATTCGCCGGAGTCTTCTGGGAGCATCTCGGCCAGATTGGATTTGCAGCTGATGCTAATTTACAATGACTCGCTTGGACAATCAGAGGTATTGCACAGGTCGGGGACTGGGTGAGAGTAGGAGGGGCGTGGCTGCAGGGCGGATTAACAAGGAATAGAAGGGGATGGAGGAGCGCTTCAGAGCTCAGTCGGTGGTGTTGAAGACTGGCGAGTAGAGAGTCGGAGGGTCGCATCTCTATAATTGTATAGTATAAAGTTATTCCGTAAAATTAATTTTGTTAAATTAGTTGAACTAAAGGGGGGAGTAGCCCTGTCGGTAGTGCGTTTGACTGATGCGCAAGAGGTCAAAGGCTCGAATCCCAGCTGGTGACTATGTCTCCATATGAGATTTTTGTGGAAACGTCCACAATATAGCCTATATAGTGCTGCTGTTGGATGTTAAACCAACCCAACAACAACTATGTTCCATATGAGATTTTTGTGGAAACCGAGGGGGGGGGGGCGTGGTGGTCCAGGAGTAAAACATCGGCTTCCGACGCAAAAGGTACCGAGTTCGAATCCCGGCTGTTGCGTTCCCTACTGGTTGGGTCGGTGTCAGTATAAGGTGACTGGCTGAGACAGGAGTCATGGTATCCCCGCCCTGTCTCGTGTGTGGCAGCACATAAAATTGTCAGATGTCCGTCTTGGGGCCCGTCCACAATATAGCCTATATAGTGCTGCTGTTGGACGTTAAACCAACCCAACAACAATCCAACAGCGGAAACGAAGCAGACGTAAAACTAAGAATCAAAGACTATTCAAGAAGTGGGAGAGCGTCAGATAGCGCACTCGTAGCACTCTCGACTAAGGACCCGAGGGTTAGGGTAGTACCTAAGCTGGTGTCCCTGTATTGCTTTCTGACTTTTTTTGTAAACCTAGGATATACGAAATATCGCTTAATCTCAAGTCTGAAAAGCACACAAAGAATTATGTTAAACTTATGCCGTACGTATTAATCGATGATAAATCGGGAAGTCTTATTGGGACATTAATCCTTCGTCTTATCAGTTGATGACAAGCTAGATCTAGAATCTAGTGTCTTCTTATCGATGTTGTTTATACTAGTAATTCAATACTTTCTATAACCTTCTACAAGATAAAAAAATAATTTCGTCAATAAATGCCCTGTAAAGATGATTTAAAAACATAATTGAGAAAACAAGAATGACGGTGAAATTCATGACTCGAGTCCTTAGCGTTCGCGGTTTAAATCCCTTATAAGCAAAACAGTAAGTAAGTACATTCCAACGAGTGAAAAGTTAAACAAGAACTAAAAAAATCAATTGATAGATGGATTCCCCTACCCGTATGAAAATTAATGCATAAATATAGACGTGGAGACCACACAAGTCTTATTAATTCTCAAAGTTTTGTTGTGTATCGGAAATTTGCTGTATAAATTTCCCTATCTGAGTGTTCATTTACAAATGTCTCTGTTGTCGCAATAATAATTATTCGTCCCTCTCAACACACAGAAAACTTAGATCACACAGGGGACAAGATTGGGGTGAAAAATGGTTTTGTGTGGTTCTTTTATTTCCTCCATTGGGAATAAGATTTTGCAAAATGTATTTTCTTTGCTGGATTACATGAGATATGTTCAAAAAACGGTCTCACCGTCATAGTGCCACTATTTTTTTTTTTCAGATTTATATTTTATTTGCGCGCTTTCGTTTTGTTTTGAAGAAAAAATTGACGTTCCTGTTTAAAGCTTTAGAATCGAGTAGTTAGATCCAGATTAATACACGATGACTGTCGAACCTGTCTCTGGCCGAAGCCATAAAATTATTTTAACCATTGCCAGTAGGATTAGCGAAAAAACATGAATTATTTTTAATATTGCTATTAACATTGATTGCTAATTATTAGAGTTCTACTATCAATTTGGAAGACTTGGTAGAAAACTAATGTAAACTATTGATAGTGCATTCTTACCATGGACATAGCTACTGATAGGAGAAATTCTCATTTATTGTTATTTCTTAAAATCACGTGAGGTTCTTTTAGTTATTGACTAGTTCGTATTTTACTCTGTTACTATATTACACGACTATGCATATTTGCTGTTGTCCTCTATAGAAGTAAAATGCCATTAGATAATGTGATTCTTTACTGAAAGTCCTTCTACTTTATCTTGGTTTTTACGATACATTTCGTTGCTGTTCATGCAGAGTAAAGCGTTCTCCACTCCCCTCTCCCTCCACCCTCCCTCCTTAGTTCCTCCTCCTCATTACCCACCCCGTCTCATTCCGCCTCCCCCAATTCCCGTATCGTACTATCGAACTTGTCTTCACGTTCCTGACCAGACAGAATAATGTGGATCAGAGACAAGAGCCCGTGGGGACTCCAGCTTGTATTTATTAGACAATTTTCATTCTATCTTTCTTTCTCTATGTCTGTTTCTCTCGATTTTTCTCTCATTCATTCTATCTTTCTTTGTCTCTGTCTGTTTCACTCATTCATTCATTCTATCTCTCATTCTCCGTCTCTCTCTCTTTCTCTTCTCTCTCTCCATCTCTATATCTATATATCTATATCTATCCATCTATCTAACTATCTATCTATCTATCTATCTATCTATCTATTTATCTATCTATCTATCTATCTATCTATGTATCTATCTATCACACATACACACATTTGCACATATTCTAGAACTAGATAAGTCCACAGTCAAACAATTCTCATACACATTAGAGATATAGATATGGAGAAGTCCACAGTTAAAAATCTCATACAAATTTTACGATATCACCAGAGACGATATGTAGAGAGAGAGACGGTGCAGGCAGGCGAATTTGGCGTATTTGATCGGCAAGCTGTCTGCACAGTTAAGGCAGTGAAATTCCTCAAGGCCTTTGGCGCCTCAGACTTTGCAATGGATCCTACAGCGCTGCAATGTATCTTTTTGTTTGTTTGTTTGTTTGTTTGTTTGCGGCACCACATAAATCACAATAGAGAAACCTGCAAAGAATCGTTTTTTAAATGGTGCTCTGCCATCAATTGTATTTAAGACTTGATCTTTTTTTTCCACTTAAAACAGAAAAGTAGTTATAAGTAAGAGGAAATTGATTTCCCTGAGAAAAATATATTAAAAAACCCTATCGCTCTTCGTTATATAGATCTAGATCTAGATATTCCGACAGGTCTATTTTAGGCGTCAATAGTTAGTAATAATAATAAAACAGTGTTACTAATTCTCTAATAAGGAAGAAAAAAAGACACCGGCCCCGGTTCATGCGGCTTTAAACTATTCAGGGTAATTTTGTAGATACATTTTGACAACATAAGATTGCTTTAACAAAGGATGCAATGAATTTTAATTTTTTTAAAGGATGATTAAAGTAAACGCTTCTCCTCTTAAAAAAGGTCTCAGCTGGGCCTGCAATGCTAGAATGATACACTCCCAGCACACGTCACGCAGCCTCTCCATTTCTTTACCACCGTGACGTCGCTTCCTACATCGTCTCGCTAATACCTAGAGTCTCTGGTATCACTATCATATTAAAGTTAGGATGAGGTGGATCGAGAGTGACAAGATCAGATTTCCTCGATGACTTTTTGCTTTTTCAGCTTTAGTTATGAAGAGAATATTGACCCATAAAAAGGGCGGACGGACTTTCAGCTGGTATTCAGTAAGAAAAAATAATGTGTTCTTTTTCATTGGTTTGTTGTTGTTTATGTTGTTGTTGTTGTTATTGTTGTTGTTGTTGTTGCTGCTGTTGTTGTTGTTGTTATTGTTGTACTTGTTGTTGTTGTTGTTGTTGGTGGTGGTGGTGGTGGTGGTGTTGTTGCTGTTGTTGTTGTTGTGGTTGGGGTTGTTGTTGCTGTTGTTGTTATTATTGTTGTTCTTGTTGTTGTTGCTGTTGTTGGTGGTGGTGGTGGTGGTGGTGGTGGTATTGCTGTTGTTGTTGTTGTGGTTGGGGTTGCTATTATTGTTGTGGTTGCTATTATTGTTTTTGTTTAAGCTGATGATGATGATGATGATGATGATGATGATGATGATGATGATGATGATGATGATGATGATGATGATGATGATGATGATGTTTTGTTGTGTTTGTCGTTGCTATTGATTTAAAGTGTTGCTATTGGTTTAGAGTACGTGTGTAAATGCGACATTTGAGTCAAAAGGAAACGCGTTCGTTTTAACCAAAAATAAAATTTAAAAAATGAAAACAAGTTTATTTTAAAAGCTAAAATATAATACAAACTGCCATAAGTAATGGTTGGTTTAATTTGTGTAGTGTCCGCTTAATGTGGATGATTAGTTACTTTGTAGAAATAAAAAATTCAAAGAAAAAAAACTCGTTTTTTTGTTGTTTTTTTGTTGTTTTTTTTTTTTATAAAATAACACACGTAGAGTAAAGCGTGAGAATGTATGAGGCTCGAGCGTTTAAAAACTTTCTTTGTTTGGAATTTTTACGGGTTCAAGCGAGTTTTTTTTTACCCTGTTTTTGTGTGTGTGGGTTTTGTTTGTTTTTGTTTTTGTTTTGTTTTTTTATACTTAAAAAAAGTTTATGTACGGCATAGTGTCTGGTCTTAAGATTTAGTTACCAATTAGTTGATATGTCAACATTTTTTTTTTGCTGGAGCAATCATAGGGACATGCAAAAGTGTACTTTTTGCTTACAAATAATTAATTTTTAATATAGAATTCGACGATAAAGGAGATATTAGTACATTTATTGGAACATAAACACCAAGTGAATTGTATCGGCAATTAGCATCCTAACATAGAATCATAACTCCACATCCTACTAACAAAGATAGATAAGATAATACAATATTAAGATTTTAATTTCTCTCTCTCTCTCTCTCTCTCTCTCTTTCTCTCTATCTCTTTCGCGCTCTCTCTTTCTCTATCTCTTTAGCTCTCTTTCCCTCTGTCTCCAGAGAAGCCTTCAACCGTTTCACGATTCATAGTCCTATGGTTCCTTCGACGGGATGCTGCGTAAAGACAGGCACAACACAAACCCTAGCCCATACCTATATGAGCACACTGAGACCGAGACCACCCACTACGGTTGACTGGGTACCGGTATAACTATGCATATATAACCTCACACAGAGAACTCACTGGTTGTCTAAGACCGATGCCTGGCCAGCACCGCTATTCTAAGGACAGCTTGAATGGAAGTTCTAAACAATAGAGCCTTGTTTACTAAGGATTAATTTAAATAATACTGCATTGCTCTGCATACATAGAATATTGATGCTACTGAAATGACGTGCGCCTTGCTTCTCAGTCCTTCATAATATTGTCTTGCATCCATAGATTTCCAATTGTGTGTACTTATCTATATCGACACATCACACATTCCCGTGACATTTTGTTATCTTTGTTTTATAGCTCTTACAACTAGCAATGTAAATAAGCTTATATTTGTCTTACAATGTGGAGGAATTTCAGCATTTAGCGCATTGTGTTTTTATATTATACGCTTTTCGTTTTTACGTGCATTTTGATTATCAATTGGGCATAGCTCTGGAATCTGCAGATATTTATCATATCGACGTCTGGGCGTATGATGTGGATCAATGACTGTCATAGCGAACAAACATCTTGCTGTTAAGCTCTCTTTAATACTTTCTTAGGGGAATTAAAGCAAATATTGGAAGCGAGCAAAGCTTAATCTCATATCACGTGACTAGCCAATAAGGAAAGAAATAAAAATAACAGTGAAAATACACATTTTAATGACGTTTTAAGAACTTATTTTTCATCACTTAAAATTGTGTATAATACGATTAAAAAGAGGTTACATATATGCATTACACTATGCATTGTTGTAGTTATTTTCTTCATTTTCAGCGATTGTAGCGTTTTCTCATTATGTGGGAGCGCACTGCTGCTGGTTGTTTTCAGTGTGTCATATATGTCAGATGTGGTGTATGTAACTTTCGGCCAAACGTCTGGTGAGTTTTCAGGAGTACTATATCGGCAGGCAGGGGCGGAGACTCGAACCTTACGTCTCCTGCATCGGACACAGACGCTGTAACCCCGGACCCACTATGCTTCCGATCAGATAAATTTTACATGTATCCAGAAATTAGCTCTAGGCTCCCCCACCACCGTGAGGTATCGTAAAGGTTTCCCACCACTTAGACCCCCCACACAACTCTCATCCCTCTTACTATACCCCCAGCATCCTTTCCCCCATTACCTCTTCCGAGGGGTATGGTATAGGTTTTTCACCACCCAGACCCCCCAACACAAACCTCATCCCTCTTCCTATAACCCCACTATCTGATATAGGTATTCCACCCCAAATTCCCCCAACAAAAGACCCCACCCATCTGATATAGGTATCCCACCACATCCCCCCCCCCCCCCGAGGGCTATGATGAAGAACTCTCACTATAAGTGTGAGTCTCCAAGGCTTCCACCCAGACAGACATGGATCTGGGACATAGGCCGACTGGGAGTCCCCCTGATATTTATTGGACCATTCTCGCATGCTGTCAAAACAAATAACCCTGGGTTTCCCTCTGATTGCTGATCTAGATTCTCGAGTCTCTAGCATTATAGCCGACAAGTCCTTGGCAATTATGTTGGCAAATCAGCAGATAATATAATTCATTGTGAACTGTGGGCATTAAAGGATACGAACTGTTCAGAAACATAGAGTGGTTACAGTTTACTTAACAAATAATATATTTTTCCTAAACGCACAACTCTGCAGATGTACAAACATCTAAGTATATTAGCAGAATGTGTCGTCAATTTCTCTGGTCCAACTAGGTTTATCATAAAAATCTGTTCTGCAGATCTAAAGCCAAATTATTTACTAAGCATAAAAGAAAGAAGTGTCTTGTCAATCAATTTCTAGCAGAAATTGGAGGTGCTTTGCCCACAATTATGTACTGTTGGTTTGAATAATAGTGCATTCCATTCCGTCCTTTATGGTGAATTTGTATGTGAAAAAAGAAGACAAAGAAACCAAAAACATAGCTACTGAAAGCTTGAATTTGATTTCACTACTCCTTATGTTCAAAGTTATTAATCTCTGAAAGCTTTTTCAACTTTCATCCTCAATTCCACTTCAACTGACAGGAGCTGAAATAGCTTAACGGGTTATATTGATCTCGCAGTACTGTGAAACACTGTCAATGTAGTCTAGTAGAATGGGTTTTCAGTGGCTCTCAGAATCCGCCTTGACAGAGATAAAACTTTTGTTTCAAGCCCGCTCTAGTATAAATAGTGTTGGGAACACATGAACATTTTTATCCCTGATTGGAGCTAGGTTTTTCTGTATTTTAATGCTATGCTCTGACATTATCGATATTATCATTGTAATGAAAGGTAAGTCACCTGGATTCAGTAAAAGAAAAATGGTCAATATTTTATGTAATTTAAAGGGCATCGGTAGGCCTACTGTTCATATTTGAAACTGATATTAAAAAAGGAAATAATTTTTTAAGTTTATTTAATATTATTAAATAAACTTAAGAGCAATGACCTTATGATAAAGACACTGGCAAAGAACTTTTATGAAATGAATGGTTCGTTAAAATGTTTAAAGCTGCAAGCTTATTCCATGAATACTAGTTGCTAAGACCTAGCGTTTTATTTTCATTTTGTTGTTGTTGTTGTTGTTGTTGTTGTTGTTGTTGTTGTTGTTGTTGTTGTTGTTGTTGTTGTTGTTGCTGTTGTTGTTAAGTTGTTAGTGGTGATCGTGATTTTGCTACTGCTGTTGTTACAATATTTTAGTTGCTGATGTCTTGACTGTTGATGTTGTGTAATGCATTAAAAAATAAATGATATAAGTAAAAGAAGTAGAGATGTTCAAGTATTCTATCTTTATTTTTGTAAGAGTTTCATGATTTTACCACCATTATATCCAATCCCAGATTGTATACTAGGATTTGGCTTAGCAGCAAGTAGTTTCATGTACTGAGTTCAGACTTTTCTCTCTTGTTTTTATTACTTAATGTGTTCTTTCGGCCTAAGATCAATATATCATTTTTTTAAGTAATAAAATCTCAACGAACACTCTTCGCGGGATGGCCGTGCTGTGGCCTCCAGGGAACACCATCTTGATTGAACGAACGTTTCCTCTTGAACGGAAAGGGAAAATGTGTTTTTCGGTGCGAAACGGGAAAGTTTAGAACGTGATTATTCCGAAAAGCGTGTGTACCATAGTCGCACTTTTACAAAAATTTATTGTGAACTTTAGGATTATTGTTTCCACAGAATCGGGTCAAGGTAGTGGTATAAGCTTTTCAAGAGTTCTCTGTTAAATAAAATCATTGTTATCTAGGATTTTGACTTTGACTCGACCTAGATGAAGTTTGGGATATTTGTTCTCCAATGTTTGTCATCAAGAAATATACTTGTTTATCTTCTTTTACAAATAACTTTAACGTAAAACATTCAATTTCTTTCTCATGCTCAATTACTTGCTCTTGTTTCCAATATCTCTCTTTGACATACACACACGCACACTGTTTCTCTCGTTATCTCCCCATATCTGTCATTAACTCTGCCTGTCTCTCCATAATTTTATGTTTACATCTCTGTCTTTCTCCCACCCCCTCTTTCTCTCTTTCTTTCTATCTCTGTTTCTCTCTATAGTTATATATCTATCTATTTCTCTATACGCCTTTCACCTCTGTCTGTCTGTCTGCCTGTCTGTCTCTCTCTCTCACTCTCTCTCAAGCTCTCTCTGTTTCTCTCTCTCTCTCTTTCTCTCTCTCTCTCTCTCTCTCTCTCTCTCTCTCTCTCTCTCTCTCTCTCTCTGTTATGCCTTATCTCTATATATATTCATACTTACCTATTTAAGCTATCTATTACTCAGTAATTTCGTCAAAGCTTATGTTACCTTTTGTATAATACAGACCCCGAAAAATCAATGTATGCTCACACAGACATGCACGTGGGATAGTTTTCCCCAGACAGATCTGCCCCCATTAGTGAGGCTAACGAGGGGATTGGTGTGGGGACATGTGATAGCCTGGTTTCGTAAATGGGCCCCTGACTTATACTATGCATACTTTATAATCACTTGTTTTCTTGTGGGCATATTATATATTATACCATTTTGAAATTGTCGACAAAGTTTCCAATAGTAATAGATGGCAGGTGGTCGTTGTTCTTTGTTTTGTTATTAGTATAGTTGTTGTTTTTGTTGTTGTTGCTGCTGTTGTTTGTTGTTTGGGGCTTTTTTTTGTTTGCTAATGTCTAACTTCAGCAACTAGACCATCATGCACCATGCGGATGGATAACAAGAATGAAGTCTGGCAATTGCAAGGCGTGCTGTCAAATAGAAATAATGCTGAGGTACATGGACTACATCATTTGGAATCGACTTAATCAGTAGAGACCACGGTGGCCTAAGTGGGGTTTGAACCTGTTGCCTCCTGATTGGAAGTTTGACGATCTATCGACTGGGTTACCTTGTCCTCCCAAAGTGTGTTGTGATTGTTTATGCTTCCCATAACGGGCTTGATGCAAGTGAGACAACAAGAATATTATTATAATAAAGCCAACGCCTTGGAATGATCATAACTATTTTCTGAATGCTCAATAATTGTTATCGATCCTTTTCCCTGATGTGTAGAAAAGTGCACTTTAAGAGGTTAAAAAACACATCCTATCATATCTAAAACTGAAATAAGCTTTTCTGTTTGGACAAGAAAAGGGTTAATGTAGATTAGTTTTTCTGTGTTCAGAGCGCTCTAGCTCAAATCATTTTTCATACCCCTGTACCTGATCCATCCTGAATACCCACAAATTTGATAACTACATGCTGTTTGTTGTGTTTTTTACCAGACATTAGTAGCAGTATCGTATAGTCACACCCTCAATTCCAGCTGTCAATCCAAGATGTTTGTTTGTCATCGGCAGCCTGAACTGTGTGATAGCCTGAATCAAGTTTTGTTAAAGAGCAGTGCAGGGTTATAATGGTCGATTGTCTCCGGACTTCCATTACATCGAGTAATCGTGGGTGATTTCCTGAGTGTCCAGTTATGCATATTAAAGTTTGTCCATCCATGTCTGATTCGCAGTCTGTTTGTTATGACACAGCGATTTATTTTCCGGTTTTCAAGTTGCAATGGGTCGTTAATTAGGTTTCTCTCTGTGGGTCTACTACTTGCGTATTCTTATCTCCATGTTGCTGTCATGTTTAAATCCCCAATTTATGGTTGATACCCGACAATTGTAGCTGGAGTATGTAAACGAAGCTTGTCGAAATCCTTGTGAAGCTATCCTTACTCAGTCACTTTGCAGACTCATAATGGGAAGAGTAAAATAGCAGAACGTGATCAGCTTGAGGACCTTATGGGATAAAGACATCATCTTGGAAAAAATAAGAAAAGAATTATGGCAGTAACGGTGAGAGAGAGAGACAATGCATTGATTCTTCATTTTTCTCTTTTAATTATAATATTTCATTATTTCTCTCTCTCTCTTTCTCTCTCTCTCTCTCTCTCTCTCTCTCTCTCTCTCTCTCTCTCTCTCTCTCTCTCTCTCCTCACCCTCTCTCTCCTATTCTATATTTAACTTTCTATTTCTGGCTTTCGCCCCCACTCTCAATCTCCATCTGATTATCTCTCTTTCTCTCTCTATCTCTGTCTCTGTCTCTCACTTGTTCTCTCTATCACTCTTTGTTCGTGTATTTATAAATACAATATTTCCCCAGTATGTTTTCATTCTCCCGGGATTTACCTTTTTTTTAGCGTTGCCACATTAAGCCCACCACCAGCGTATGTATACATATGTATTCCTTGCTGATTACCCAATCAGTTCTGGGTGCAACAGGTAATGATTGAGTAGCGAAAATCTGGGGCGATCGATATTTTTATGATGTAACACAGGCGAAAGCAGAGCTGCTCCATAACAGGAATATGAATAAGTGATGAATCTCAACACGCCGACTTACACATGAAAGCGATTCGGTACAGAACCAGCAATACCATATTGAGACCATCAAAAACTTCATAAAAAAATGATATACTATCAGTACTCTTTTACTGTTGAAGCGGACTTATATCTGAGTAGAATTATTTTCATATAGTGTTAACTATAACATATGTTGTTGTTGTTGTTGTTGTTGTTGTTGTTGTTGTTGTTGTTGTTGTTGTTGTTGTTGTTGTTGTTGTTGCTGATGTTGTTATTGTTGTTGTTGTTGTTGTTGTTGTTGTTGTTGTTGTTGTTGTTGTTGTTGTTGTTGTTGTTGTTGTGGTGGTTGGTGTTGTTGTTGTTGTTGTTGGTGGTGGTGGTGGTGGTGGTGGTGGTGATTGTGGTGGTTGTGGTGGTGATGTTTTTGCTGATGCTTGTATGTTTGTTGCTGTTGTTGTTAGTGTTGACAATTTTCGCTGCTGTTTTTATTGTTGCTGTTGCTAAGGAAGTTCATTTAATTACCCCTACGTTGCTTTTTTGTTGAGGTAGATGTACTTTTCTACGTTGCTTTTTTGTTGATGTAGATGTACTTTAGTAAGGGCAAGAGTGCGATTAAAATAGAATGAGCAAGAAGAGGTGAAAAAGTGGAACAACAAACAATAAATACAAAACAACAACAATAACAACAGCAGCAGCAGCAGCAGAAGCAGCAGCAGTTACACACTTTATGTTAAAAACAACAACAAAAGGAAGAAATAAAATAATAGATGGACAGATTTGGACATAATAGATTGCGAGCGTTAAAATCCATGGATGGCTGTTAAATTTCTTTGAATTTTCCCTCATATCCTTGCAATGGGGACAGCATGTTTATGTATAGAGAAGCCGTTCTTCAAAAACAAGCAAATAAAAAGACTAGAAGCAAACAGAAACGATTGCTAGATTTTTTCCCCAGGTATGCAGGTTGTTTGCTGTTTGTTTGTTTGTTTTTTGTTTTTTGTTTTTATTAAGTATGGCGCTTTCTCGGTGGGATCAAAATAGCTGCTAAAAATGAGTCCTTCTTTTTTCACACAAAGTTTTGCGAAATTTCTAAGAAAACTGTTGGAAAATGATCTTATAAAACCGTGGGGTTTTATTTTTCAACTTCCTTGTTTCCAGCTCTTGTAAAAAAGGTTTTAACTGGGTGTTTGTTGTTGTTTGTTTTCTTGGTAAACCTCTCAATTTCTAGGGAAAAAATATTAAAACGGTGCATTAAAATTATTTCTTTTCAATAAAAGTTGGTGATGGTTTGCTATTTAGACACTTTAAAATCGTTAGTGTTCCCTGACAGTGAGTACACCATTAGTTCGAGAAATGAATGAAAGTTATTATTTATCAAACGAAAGTTTAGGGGTAGGGGAAAGACAATTTAGGTGGCGAGAGCTGAACAACAGAAACACACATTACAATGTACAATAACAAGTGCTGATACTTTGATAAAGTCTCCCAGATTGGAACGTTGAAAGTGCTATAGCATGACTTCTGTAGTGTATGTCAAAGAATAAGTCTCAAAGATCTGCTTCATTTAGAGAGCGTTGATGAAACAAGCAGTTTTAATATGCAACTCACGTGTTTTGGCAATGTAAACACACAACTAATTCAGTTTCGAATTTCCTTTAAAAAACACAAACTTCGTTAAACCAATGTTGATTACAAGTATAAAATTACATTTTCTACGGTTCGCAAAAACTACAAACAAATTGAGTAAAACAGTCTTACCTCCTTAGTTTAAAGATCGTCGGTCTATTTCAATAACAACTCTCCGGAGCAAATTGTCTAATTTGTTGGTTTTTTTTAGGATTTTTCAGTCTGTTACTCCAACTGTCGATATTGTTTAAATTTGCATTCTAGACCAGCGGAGACACAATGGCAATGTCCCAGCTGCGGTCAGTTGGCTAGTCTGGAACGTGCATTACCAAAACCACAACGGCTGCGTCTGTAGGCCAATCTGGAAGGTACCGTTCATTATCAATGCCGCAACGATCGGGCTTTATTGTTAGTGACCAATACGCCCCCATCATCAGGGGTCTGATCTGGCGCGCTTGTTTGTCCTACTCTATTTGTTCCCCCCTCTACTTTCCCTCCACTTCCCTCTTTTTTATTTTTATTCCTCTATGACGGTCCTTCTCCCCCTCAAACTTTAACCCATTTTAGACTCCGCCCCCCTCCCTTCCTTTTTATGACCAATTACGTCCCTCTACCCAGTTTGTCCTGCTGTATACATAATATGTACTCTTTCATTCTGTCTCATTTGATGTGCCCCTCCCCCTCCCTCGATCATAGTTGCCATATTCTATGTACTCAACTTTCCACTGTTTCTATAATTATGCCGTATTCCATGTCACCTCCTCCTCCTCCCTTGTTTGTTATGCTCTGTGCACGCCCCCTTTCTCTGTTCGTCCTATTCTATGTCCTCTTTTCCTCTGGTTTTCCTACCATCTCCTTTCTCTCTTTTTTCCCTGTCTATGTGCCCCCCCCCCTACCCCTACCCTGTCTGTCCTACTCTTTACCTTATGTTACACCACCTTCACCTTCCCCTTCTCTGTTTCTCCTATCCCCTTTTTGCATACTACTCTCACCTCACCTTTCTCTTTTTCGCCAATTACATGTCCCCCTCACCCTCCTCTCCAGGGTTTGTTTTACTCCATAAAAACAACCTTTCTCTGTGTGTCCTATTCCATGCCCCCTCCCCCCTCTCTCTCTCTCTCTCTCTCTCTCTCTCTCTCTCTCTCTCTCTCTCTCTTCCTCTCTTCTTCCTCTCCTCTCCCC